>JAUMHN010000001.1:2444267-2464068 GCA_032360265.1 Heliamphora ciliata
CTTGTATCATTAATTTAATAGTCCATTTTAATTCTTAGCTTTCATTTAATAGCTACTTAACTTTCTTTCTTAGCATTATTTTTTGTGTAATGTAGTTTTAAAAAAAAAGTCTTATTTCTTTTATTTTAACTTAATGTAATTTCTTTCTTAATGTACTATTTATTTCTCCTTTCTTTGCTTATAATATTAGTTTAAGTGTTCTTTTATTTTTTTTAATTTTGTTCTAATATTCTAGTATTTATTTTTCTTTCTTTTTTTTTTTTTATTTTTTTTTCTTTTAAGCACTAGTTTAATATTCTGATTTTCATTTCATTTATTTTCTTTTTCTTTTCTTTTTAATACAATTCAAATTTTTAGCATTTTCTTTTCTTTTGATGTAGCAATTTTTCTTTGTGTTGACTCAACTTGTCTCTGGTGTCGACACTAAATCTCTGCAGGGAGTCTCGGTACTTTTGGTCGACACATATGTGCTTTGGGGTCGACACCAAAATTCTGCAGTCAGCTTCGATTGTTTTGTGTTGACACAAATCTTCTTGGGGTCGACACCAAAATTTTGCAGGAGGTCTCGGTTGTTTTGTGTCGACACAATTTCCATTTGTGTCGACCCAAACTTCCAAAAACCAAAAGTGAGGATCACTTTTGTGTCAACTCAAAATGAGTCCTGGGCACTTCGGCACTTTTGTGTTGACACAAAACTAGTATGTGTCGACACTAACTTTTTGGTACCTGAAGATCAACTTAAAAAACAGTTAGGGTGTCAAACCATTTGATTAATGGGTGTTGACACACTTGATATGCTTCAAGTATTGTTTGCCTTAAAAGTGTTTAACTTAATTTTTATTTAAGATCAACACAAAATATTCTAATTAAAGAATTCTTATGTGTTTGAATCTTTTGAGATAAAGTCATTCCTTTTTTGGCTAAGGTGTCAACTTTGATTGTTCAAAATATATTAACACTTTTATTTTAGAAATATGAAATATTATCCATTTAAAATCATTTATTCTTAGAAAATAAATTATGAAAATCATCAAAATCAAATTAAAAAGCCCTTGCGCTAACACATCCATTTGCCAAATTTTGTAATCGAAATGAGCCGCAATGGATAAGAGAATCTGGATAAACTTAAGTATAGTTACTGGCGAAAGGTTTTCTCATAGTCGATCTCTTCTTTCTAAGTGAACCCATTTGCAACAAATATAGTTTTGAAGGTTTCAACCTTCCCGTCTGCTCCTCTCTTTCTCATAGCCTTTTGCCAAAGATCTACATCTTTATCTTGGAGTGCTTCATTGTAGTTACAGGATTTCGTATCCAGCTCTGCTGGGATCCTCTCAAAAGACTCTCTTAAGAATATATACCGATCGGCTTAATGAACAACTCACCCTCTACGAAAAAGCACTACCTGCATCTGTGTACTAGCAGTAACGCGCCGTGCAGAATCTAAACCTTATGCACCATTACCCACATGCTCGTCAAGCATGTTAATGGTAGCACTCTGATCTGGTTCAGGATCTGCACCTATCTCGATAATTCTCCCACTACGACGAGGCAATGGGATATCAGTGACTTGTGGTTCCTCTTCCGTTCTACAGGTATTTTTTCTCAATTCTTCCAGAACAATCTTACTTTTGGACCTGTGGTTCATAATATAATTCTCTTCCAAGAATCGGGTATTGGTGCTAACAATGACCTTTTGATCCTTGGAATTATAAAATAAATCACCCTTCGTTCCCTTGGGATACCCGACAAAGAAACAGACTTCTATCCTCAGCTCAAACTTACCCGCGTTCCCTTTCAGCACATGTGCTGGACACCTCCAAATTCGAATATGTCTCAAACTAGTCTTGTGCCCCGTCCATAATTCTGTGAGAGTAGAAGATACTGACTTAGAAGGTACCAAGTTCAGAATATAAGCTGCTGTCTCTAACGTAAGTCCCTAAAATAAATCGGGTAATTTCAAATAACTCATCATTGACCTTACCATCTCCACAAGAGTCCTATTATTTCTTTCTGCTATACCATTTTGCTGCAGAGTGCCCAGTGTAGTTAATTAGGATATAATCCCTTCTGATGACAAGTAGTCCCTAAACTCTTCAAAGAGGTACTCTCCACCATGGTTGGATCGTAGTGATTTGATATTTTTACCCAGACGCTTCTCCGCCTCCGCCTTAAATTCTTTAAAATTTTAAAAGCATTCAGACTTATGGTGCATTAGGTAAATGTATCCATACCTTGAGTAGTCGTCAATAAAATTGACAAAGTACTTAAACCCACCTCTATCCTGGATAGTCATAGGATCACAGACATCAGAGTGAACCAGTTCCAACAGTTCTTTAGCTCTATAGCTTTTGGTCAAAAAGGGTCTCTTGATCATCTTGCTCTCTAAACAGGATTCACAGGCTGAAAGTGCTTCCACTTCTAATGAGCTCAAAGGTTCATCCTCTACCAGCCTATTTATCCTTTTTAGATTAATATGACCCAAGCATAAGTGCCAAAGAAACGTTTGGTTCATTAAAGAAGAAAACTTTCTCTTATATGATAAGTTAGATGTGTTATTTAATTTAACTAGTTACAGTGTAGGAGAGATAGGAGATATAACATACAGATCATCCACTAATGTACCAGAACAAATAAAACGTTTATTTTTTTTAATAACCACATAGTCATTAAAATAAATAGAATATTTGTCCTTTATTAAATTAAAAATCGAAACTAAATTTCTTCTAATAGAAGGTACATAAAGGTAATTTTTTAAAATTAAAATTCTATTTCTACTAAAGCTGAGAGTGACATTTCTTCCTGCAACTACTGCCACCCTTGTATTATTGCCCATATGTAGGTAAATTTTCCCATTACTGAGCTTCCTGGTATCTTCTAAACCCCTGCAAAGTATTGCAGACATGATTAGTGGTTCCCATATCTACACACTAGGTATTGGTAGATAACACTGCTAAACATGTTTCAATCACTAGTGAACAGAAATTACATTGCTTGTTCTGCTTATTGAGAAAAATTGGACACTACTTTTTCTAATGCTCAAACTAGTTATAGTGATAGCCCCTTAGCTGCTTTTTGACCTATGACTCCCTGTTTCTAAACATTTTTTTTCTTCTAGCCTTTCGACTTAGAGGAAGAACTTTTTTTAGCTACATGCACAGTACCTGACTTCCAAAGAACACTCTCGGCTGCTTGAAGTTCTTTAAGAAGTTCTGTAAATGAAAAGCTAAGCTTATTCATAGAATAATTTAGGCAAAACATCTTAAAGCTATCAGGCAGTGACTAGAGTATGATTTTGACGTGGGTTTCCCCGTCAGTCTCAGCTCCTAAGATCTCCAGTTCATTTAGAAGACTGATCATCTTCAAAATATGATCCCTACCTGGGGTGCCTTTAGCCATACTTGTATTCATCAGAGATTTCATGGCCATCTGCCTAGCAACACGATTTTGATCTATAAATATTTCTTTTAGATTTATAATCATGTCATAGGCACTGGGCATAGACTGATGCTGATACTGCAAAACAGTTGACATGGAAGCCAAAATATAACAGCGAGCCACCTGATCAGCTTTCTCCCACTTCTGATAGTTTTGGGTTTCCTGTTCGGTTCACCCCCTCATTAGGTACTGGTGGACAAATATTAGATAATACAAACTTACAGTCCTTAGCAGTTAAGACAATAACCAAGTTTCTTTTCCAGTCTACATAGTTTGGTCCCATTAATTTGTTTTCTTTGAGTATGGTCGCGAGTGGATTAAAAGCCATTTTAATAATGAGAATCACATAATTAAAATAGCCGTTAATTATGACAAGAAAAACTTTAAATTTATTTTAAATTTGGTTCCCTCTACCATTTAAAAAAAAATTCGCCAGCAGCCTAATACCCTATAAATAGCATGTCTCGATGGGAGGACGTTTACTATCCATCGTTTATCTAGATAGGCCAATTCTTATTAATTTTTCTATCTAGGCAACTGACCATGCCAAGTAAAATTAAATAGCTGATATAGTTTCGGTCCAGTAGATAATAGCACTGACTCAGATAGAGAGGATACTATTATATACAACTAAGTGTTAACTACCACTTAATCCCAAATCAATCGCTTCACAATGAACCCTTCAGATGGAGAAGTAATCCACACTAATAATTAATTACATCACGCAAAATTAATTACATCACCTACGAACTGGTGATGGAGATCGCATGATTTATCTGTGAATAAATTTCCTCTCCCGCTTAGATTTTTAAAAAATATTTTTGAGAATTATAAAAATTTGTTTAATTAAAATAAATTTATTAATTTTGAAAACCATACGATTCGAAAGAATTCAAAACATCTTTTTGTGTACACGATCCAAAAGATTCCGATTTTTCAAATTATTTTTTCGTGTTTTAATGCGTAACAAATAAAATTACCGATGAATGCACAGTTTTTCCTTTGCTTTAGAGCTAAGGTATTGATTAAGAGCTTTCAAATATTTTATTTTTACGTTATACATTTTTTAAAAATAATAATTTACTAAGATTAAATATTTTTCTATTTAATTAATCCAAAATTTAGAATTAATTTTCATGTTTTTCCCAGATATCTAATTTTAAAATAAATTATCTTAAACGTGTTATTTTGTAAAATTAAAATATCTATAGTTTTTACATTTAATTAAAAAACTTTTAATTAAAAAAAACTTAATTTTATTTTCCTTTACAAAATATTAATTAAAATTGAATTTTTTAAATTAATTAAATTAACAGGAATAAATAAGAAAATATATATCATCCACGCAGTTTAAATAAATACAAATGCAAGATATGTATATATCCCAATTTTATGATCAAACAGAAACTCTATTGAATTTCAGTCTCTTGGTCAAAGATAAACTTGTAATCTTTCAATCTTTTTCGGAATCAACTTACGGCATCCAAGTTATATCAGGATTCCTAGATATGCAGTGTTATACAAATACAACACTATCTAGGTCATTACATATAAAAAAAATAGCCCCGGGAGACCCATACATCAGCCACAACCGTTGATCCACCGGCACCGTCGCATATAGCCACTTCCGGCGGCTTTTGCCGCCTCTCCTGAACTCCGTTTTCGTCTCGATTTTTCTGAAATGTATCTTACAAAATATACTACATGTACCGAAAATATTTGATTTTCCAGGTGTTAAAATATTTTCCAAACATCTTTGAATTTCTTTATTTTTGAAACGTTTTTTGAAAAACCCCAAAATTCTGGCACCACAGAATTTTCTGGCAACTCCGCTGAGAAATGGTTTCTAAAATCAAATAAAAGGGCTAAACTTAAAAACATCATTGGTTCTTAATATGTATTTCTCATTTGTATTTTTGCATGCATATGCATTGTTCTTCAAAACCCCCTGCCTAGTCGACCCGATGCCCTGAAGGTTCATCCGTTTCGGGATTGTTGGGAAGACGGGCAACTCTTACTGATTGAACACTATCATAGGTGCAGTAAAAGAGTTCAGGCGTATTGTTTGACCATGTCCTGCACCACTCCAGGCATGAAAGGTATATACACGGCTCTATTCAGAAGGTACCCTGTTAGATTGACCAAAACCAGCCTTTTGCATATAGTGAACTTAGAACCCTCCATTAGGTGCTACTAGCCCTAGTAGGATGATATGTTTTCTTCATTTTATGTTTTGTTTGCATATTATTACGATTTATTTTGTTCGGGTCTAAGCTAGTTCCTTTTACAGGTTCGGCCCGAGTTTTCTGCTATCCTTTGATTAGGTTAGCTTTTTCACCTTCGGGTTCTTACCCGGACTTTGCTTTCACCATGTTTGGTTTTCCTGCCATAGTTTTCTTCTCGAGGTCATACCTGTACTTCATTTTAAAACCTCTAGGGTAGTTTCTCTCTCTTTTAGGTTCTTCCCGGGTTGTTAGTTCCATACCCCCGCCTTTATTTAGGCTCATTTCCTTCAGATCCTTATTTTACCCGCGTGAGCTAGTTTCTTACCGTTATGCTTAGAATTCTAGGTCAAACCAGTCCTCTCAACCTAGTTTTATTTTCTTATCAGAGTACTACCCATTTCTTCACCCGAGTTTAGTCAAGCCTGTTCAGTTGTTATGCTGCCAGTATGAGCCCGGTAGGGGTATTATTATGGCCTTCGTGATTATCTGCTTATGATTTGCCGTTTTGGGTATCTGGGATGTTTGCTACCTATCGTTAAAATTTTCATCCAGGAAGTGTTTGATACTGGTTATTTTATTTTTAGGATCTAAGTTTTTTCAGGTCTAGATCATTGAATCTAAAAGAGCACAGTCGACATGTGTCTGGGCAAGATCAGTGACAGGCAGACTCTGTACGGTATCTAAACAGCCAACTGAGCTAGCTAAAATGGAAGAGAATGAGGTGAACTTGACAGCTCTAATGAGAGCTATTACTGAGATACAAAGAGCTGTGGAGCAGCAAACCCAAGCTCAAAATCAATGTCAGGCACAGATCCGAGCAATTCAGGCCCGTATGCCCATAGTGAATGGACAGTTGGATGACGCAAATGAGAACGCCGAGACTTTTGGGATGACAATCAGGTCCCCGATGAACCACATGTTATTTCACCACCACCACGGAACCCTCGACAGGTGATAGTTGAGGAAGAAAACATTGCTCGGTCTAGAAATCTACATTGGTTGAGAAAATCGATCGGATGGAGAAGGTCCTCAGAAAGGCCAAGGGGATTGAAGAATACATGCTAGATGTGGGAGGGCTATGTTTGTTCCTAGACGCCAAGCTACCGAAAAAGCTCAAAATGCCAAATATGGAGAAGTTCGATGGAACCAGAGATCCCAGAATTCATCTCCAAATGTATGTTGGTACCCTGTCGCCAATGGAAATTGATGACCAGTTGAAGGCTCAGCTCTTTCACCAATCTCTTTCTAGGGCAGCTCAGAAATGGTTCCTCTCCCTCGATGTACCAAAGATCAAAACTTGGGAGGACATAGCTACAGCATTTGTTAGTCAGTACAGCTACAATGTCCAACTAGATGTCACCACCAGAGAGCTCAAAATGACTCGACAGGAGAGTCGGGAGTCTTTTGTTGATTTCCTGACCTGATAGAGGGGTAAGGCTGCCAAGATGACAAATTGGCCGTCTAAGAAAGAGCAAGTGAGGATCGTGGTTAAGAATCTGCAGTCTTTACTAAAATGATACCTTATCACCCAGCCACTTTCTACCTTTAAACAACTGTCTGACGCTAGGGTACATATTGAAGACGCCATCCAATCTGGGTATATCGAGAAAGCTAAACCAAGTCAGAAACGCAAGAGGACCTTCCCCACAAATAACCAAAACCAATCTGCCACCACCAACCTCGTGTCTCGCTCGAATGAGGTAAACCTATAGAACCTGTCTTCTTCCATCCAGCAATCCAATAATACCCAACAGTCAGACAATGGTCAACAGCAAAGGCCGAGGAGGGTCTTCACTCCCCTCAACATTTCTTTATCCACCGCTCTGAGTCGACTTGTTGAGAAAGGGCTTATTAAGCCATTGGATCCCATGCATGTACCTGATCCCCTACCATCGAGATTTAAGGCCTCTCAATACTGCACCTTCCACCAAGGTCACGGACACCTAACTGATAAGTGTTTAAGGCTCTAACATGAAATCCAAAACCTCATCGACAACAAGGTGATCCCGCCACCATCTGCCACCCCAAAGCCGAATGTCACGACTAACCCACTGGCAAATCATGCCAGGCAGGCTGGAGTAAATTACATGTCTCTAGAGGAATTAGAGGACCCAAGTTGATATATCTATCCAGCATACTTGCCATGTCCTCATGTTTCAGCTACTGAAGATCAGGCAGTTTGTTCATTAATTATGATCGAAAATGGCTAGGATGTCATAGAGGAATGGAATGATAATGACTAGGAAGGATATCAGGCAGTAATTCAAGAGGAGGAGCGCAACGAAGAAGGTTATTGGCCTTTGGATTACCCGGTCCAACCTTATGGATTTGGCCACGTGCTTGATGGCATCACTCTTCCTCAACTTTTTGAGGAAGAGATATACGTCTATGAGATGCAGTCCTATTGGCTGGTAAGGGTTGTGCTAAAATTAGATGGGGCTAAGTGGAATGACTTCTGAGCCGCTCAGTAACAACATGTGGATTTTATCGAAGAAGACATCTAGGAGAAAGTTGATAATACATGGGCTATCGAAGATGATGAAGAGAGGAGCGGAAGAATAGCAATCGGCGATTTAGGCAATTTGTGGGCATTTGAAAGCCCTCCATTCATACACGAAGTAAGACAGATCGAGAGTACAATACCAGGATTATGGGATACCAAGGAGGAAATTGAGCATCTGACCAGAAGTGGGCAACATTTCAATCCATCCCATCTAAAGAAAGGGCAACCAAGCGGAAAAGAGAAGGAGAAAGAATAAGAAGAAGAGGATGATGCAGTGCTGAAATAGTTAAAGAAGATGCAAGCTAATATCAGCATTTGAGGGCTACTGATGGCCTCGCATAAACACAGACAAGCTGTGCTAAAGGTTTTGAATAAAGCCAGCGTGTCGATAGATGCCACCCCGGTGCAACTAATTGAACTTATTCTGCCGGTGGTAGAGTCAGAAGTCATTTCTTTTTTCGATAAAGAACTGCAAACAGAGGGAAGGAATCATAACAAGCCGCTACACATTACCGTTAAATGCCTGGACAAATGGGTCCCTGCGACTCTCATTGATAACGGTTCTACATTAAATGTATGTCCACTCAGAACAGTTCTCTATTTAGGACTAAAGACAGAGCACTTCATACAAAGCAATCAAGGAGTCCGGGCTTATGACAACATAAGGAGGGACATACTGGGACTGGTGTCATTTGCGATATCAGTAGGGCCCTTAGAAATGTCGATCGAGTTTCATGTACTAGATGTGCCGGCATCTTTTAACTTGTTGTTGGGTAGACCCTGGTTGCATGACCCAAGTGTTCAAGTTGTACCATCGACTCTCCATCAAAAACTGAAGCTGATAAGAAATGGGGCAATTTTAACTATTCATGGAGAAGACAGCATTCATCCCCCAATAGGAGGAGAGGGCTCAACTCTGTTGGAAGTACAGCATGGTGAGGGTGATGTATCGCTCAGTGGCTTCTAGTTCGACGAAACCCAAGCTGTCCAGATGCTAATGAATGAGGAAGAAAGGTACATCAACCCAAGGGCAATCATGATGATGAGGCAAATGTCCTACTTTCTGGGTATGGGACTAGGGCATAAACAGTAAGGAATCCCCGAACCTGTTCAGGTATTGCCAGCTTCTCGTTGTTTCAGTCTTGGATACAAATCGACGGAGGAAGATTTGGAAGGGCCTAAGAAGGGACGGAAGGTTAATTATTTAGGAACTCTCAATTGGTACTTTGTCAAATAGGGGAAAGATTTCCCGTACTGCGGTTTTTCGGAACCATGGATCGACGAAGAAACCAATAAAAAGCTGTAAGGGCTGGAGATCTTTTTTAGCCATCAGTTATCTAATACAGAGGAGAAAGTGAAAGGGGAAGAGGAAGATGAGAAGATTCAAGAGGAAGATTGGGCCAACAAGCTCAATGGAATCGGCATGGTAACATTGTTCAATGAAAAGATGGCCCAATTGCAAGTAACCGACTCGGACTGCTTTATGATGGGCTTCAGCGCACCAGCAGACTGCACCAAGCTCATTGTCAATGCAGCTGTAAAGGAAGTGAAGAATTAGACCATCGAGTCTTGTAATATGCAGGTTGTCTATCCTAAGTCCAAGTTTGAGTCGGAGTCTATAGTCGAGGGAACGTCTGTTGATGCTCCTCTCCCTGCTTTTACTGCCGAGTTTGTAATTCCCTCTGCTTTTAATGAAATGAACAAAATTTCTGATTACTCTGCTTTGTTTGATTTATTTCATACGCTTTTCAACGATTTTAAATTCGACGGGGATATCCTCGAAGAAATAAAACTTTTAATAAAAAGAGAAGAAGAAATGCGTGCCCAACCTATAATTGAAGAAACTTTGTCAACAAATTTGGGTAATGAAAATAATCCGTAAAATGTTCAAATTGGTTCTTCTTTATCCTTAGTTGAACAAGAATAATTAATAACTTTATTAAAAGAATTCAAAGATGTATTTACATGGTCCTACGAGGATATGCCTGGAATTGATCCTAACATTGTCCAGCACCATATCCCCTTATACTCTGATGCCAAACTGGTGAAACAAAAATTAAGACGTATCCGGCCAGAATGGGCTCTGAAGATCAAAGAAGAAGTTGCCAAACAGATTAATGCAGGATTCCTCATGCTGACTCAGTATCTGAAATAGGTAGCGAACATCGTGCCAGTTTTAAAGAAGAACGGACGTATCCAAGTCTGCGTGAATTTTTGGGACCTCAACAAGGCTAGTCCGAAAGATAATTTTTCATTACCACATATCGATGTCTTAGTAGACAGTACAGCGGGGCACGCCTTGCTATCGTTCATGGATGGCTTCTCCGGGTACAATCAGATTCTCATGAATCCCGAGGACAGAGAAAAGACGACCTTCACCATGCCTTGGGGCACCTATTATTATCGTGTAATGCCGTTTGGCTTGAAGAATGCAGGGGCTACCTATCAAAGGGCTGCCACTACTTTACTGCACGACATGATACATAAGGAGGTCGAAGTATACGTGGATGATATAATAATCAAATCCAAGGATCGGAATGGTCACATCATAGCACTATGAAAGTTCTTCGAAAAGATTCAAAAGTACAAGATGCGATTCAACTCGCAAAAGTGTGTCTTTGGAGTTACCACCGAAAAAAATGCTTGGATTTATGATCACTCAATGAGGCATTAAAGTCGATCCTTCAAAGATCAAAGAAATCCTGAAAATGCCTCCTCCGAGGACCGAGCAAGAAGTCAGGGGCTTCCTGGGTAAGATACAATTTATCAGTCGATTCATTACAAAATTGACAACTACATGCGAGCCGCTCTTCCATCTGCTGAAGAAAGGAGTCGAGTTCAAATGGGATCAGAAATGCCAAGACGCCTTTGATGCCATACGACAGTATCTGCAAAATCCACCAGTCCTAACTCCTTTCGAACCTGATAAGCCACTGATTCTCTATCTGTCAGTGACTGACTCGACTATGGGATGTATGCTGACGCAAGAGGGTAAAACTAGAATCGAAAAGGCTATCTACTACTTAAGCAAGAAGATGACAGGATCAAAAATATGGTACACACCACTGGAAAAGACATGTTGGGCCTTGGTTTGGGCTTCCCGAAAACTAAGACATTACATGCTGTGTTTCGCAGTGAACATCATCTCCCGGATGGACCCGTTGAAGTACCTATTTGAAAATTCGACACTGACGGGAAGGTTGGCTCGATGGTTGCTACTATTGTCTGAATTTGATCTTCAATGTCACTCGAAAGTCAGTCAAGGGCAAAGCAGTGGCAGAATTCTTGGCCGATCAACCAGTTGAAGCAGGTGAAGACACAGAGTTCCAGTTTCCTGAAGAACAACTGATGAAAGTCGGGGATGACAAGTGGACTCTATATTTTGATGGCGCATCTAATCAGTATGGCTATGGAATAGGAGTCCTTCTTCTCACTCCCGATAAATCACACGCTCCGTTATCTTTGAAGCAAAATTTTGAAGTTACCAACAATCAGGCTGAGTATGAAGCATGTTTAGTTGGATTGGAGCCAAGCTTAGAACTAGGGGTAAGGAAGCTAGAAGTCATCGAAGATTTAGCACTGGTGGTTTCGCAAGCGAGAGGAGAATGGAAGGTTAGGAACTTAACCTTGATTCTCTATCATCAAGAGATAGAGAAACTGATATCGTGTTTCGAATCAGTGATATTTACCCACGTGCCAAGACTACAGAACAAGTTCACCGACGCACTAGCCACCTTAGAATCCATGATTGACATACCATCCGGGATTCGAATGAGGCCTTTGATAATTGAACATAAGAGAAAGCCGTCATACGAGGTGACAGCTGCAATCAAAAAAAGCACTGATGACCTTCCATGGTATTTTGATAGTCAGAATTTTGTGGAGAAATGAGAATACACCAGGTTTGCTAGCAAAAAGGACAAAAGGGCGATACGACGATTATCCGCACAGTTTGTCATTTGCAGTGGTAGACTATACAAACGAGGGTATTCTGGGGTCAACAAGCAGTGCGTCAATAATGAAGAAGGTCAAGAATTTATGAAAGAAATCCACGCGGGAGTTTGTGGGCCCCACATTAGTGGGAATATGTTAGCCAAGAAAATCCTACAATAAGGATACTTTTGGATGACAATGGAGACAGACTGCATACAATTCGTGCAGAGGTGCCACAAATGTCAGATTCATGCAATTCTCATGTACGTTCTCCCATCTCAGTTGTATAACCTGACGTCACCATGGCCTTTCTCAGTATGGGGCATTGATGTGATCGGCAAGGTAACACTGAAGGCGTCAAATTGGCACGAGTTTATCTTAGTGGCCATTGACTACTTTGCCAAGTAGGTGGAAGCAGTATCCTACTCAGTATTAAAAGCCTCTCATATTGCTAAGTTCATCAAGAAAAACATCATATGTCGGTACGGGATCCCCCATGAGGTTATATCAGATAATGGCTCGCATTTCTAAGGAGAGGTCATGGATCTTTTCGAAGAATACCGGATAGTGGCCTACAAGTCCTCACCATATCGGCCGCAGACCAATGGAACGGTTGAGGCAGCAAACAAGAACATCAAGAAAATTCTGCAAAAGACGATCAAGTCACATAAGGATTTGCCGGAGCATCTACCATTTGCACTTTAGGGATACCAAATGTCGATTAAAACTTCAACTAAAACCACACCATACTCTTTAGTGTATAGGATGGAAGCCGTGCTTCCCATCGAAGTCGAAATCCCTTCACTAAGAGTAGTAGCCGAGGCCAGTATTTCAGAAGCAGAATGGAAAAGGAACCGAATGGAAGAATTGCTCTTGTTTGGTGAAAGAAGACTGCAGGCTCTGTTTCATGTACAAGGATACCATAGGAGGATAGCTCGAGCGTTCAATAAGAAGGTCAAGACCCAGGATCTTGGAGAAGGAGATTTGGTTCTTAAGGAAATAAGAGCTCCTATCTTCGACCCGAGAGGCAAGTTCAAGCCGAACTGGTTCAGACCGTTTCTCATCAAAACCAGCATGACTGATGGTGCAGTTATCATTATGGATTTGGATGGCAATGTATTTTTCACCCCAGTAAACCTCGATCAACTCAAAAAGTACTATCCTCGAGGTAAAAATAAAGATAAAATAAAATCTCGCTGAGTTAAAAACTGAAAAGGCAACTCGGGCAAAAGTCAGAGCAGCCCGTAAGGCCAAAAACCCGAAAGGGCGACCTTGGAAAAAGTTAAGGCACCACAAAAAGAGAGCGTCAATACCCGAGAACGAACCCAGCCCGAACTACGTTATGGCCTGATTCCATCTTTTCGGGATATGTAGGCAGCTTCTTTTAAGAAGTCCGGCCACATTCTTTGTTTTTAACCATCTTTGAATCTAAGTAAGACCAATGCAAATTAATCTCTGAATTTTGATAATAAAGTCATTCAAACTTTAGATAAATTTAAATCATCTAAAACATAACGTGGGAGTTTTCATTACTTTGATCGGATGTTACAATGTTTTGAAAATAAAAGGAAGGGCACGTAAGTCACAAACTCTACAAATGAAAAAAAAGGAAAACTGTGAAATCTTTGAAACAAAGTAGACGCTTTAATTCCTCCTCCTTTTTGCTTCTTGCTTTCCTTTTTCTTTATCTTTCTTCTCTCAATCCTGCATCTACCATGTCTTGTACTCGTCAGAAAGATCGGGACACTATAACTCTCGCATATCCATGCATGAACGAGAAGGCCAGGCATCCTGACACAGTGTTAGAAATGGAGCCCGCAGCGCAGATGAGAATAGACGGCCTTGAATACTGAAAAAGATGATCTGACTGCGACTGAACTGCTGCATGATTTGATGGGGTAATAAAAAGTAGTCTGACGCAGACCAATCAGCAAGACACCAGGATGATCCATGGTAGTCAGAGTCATGGCAGGGATCCACCACTAGGGGCACTGCTAGGTGATATCTGGGTCAGTCAGGGATGAGAGATACTGTCGCCAGGCTGCCTCAGTGGTGCATATTTGATAACAGGGACGGTAAAGGAAAGCTGCAACACTGTGTCTATTAGTAAGTGGTTTTTGCACAAGCTTTACCTTCTCCATCAGCCAGATCTACAGCAAAAAGTTAGATCAGTGAGAGCAGAACTTCACAGTATGACATAAGTTTGATTAAGAGAAAGGTTTGAATCTACTTGAAAGAGCAAGGGGCTACCAACAAAAGTAGAAGTCTCACCACGATAGACAGCATCTAAACCCAGCAGCATCTCAGCTAGGATAAGGGGTACAAAGTCCTTCCCCATCCACATCTGACCAGCAATGTCAACCAGTGCAAAGCTAACTCGCCCATTAGAAAGGACAAGAAGATACTGGGCAAGAAGACAGAAGCAAAGAGCATAACATCGCCGCAGCTGAGAACTGAGGTCACTAAGGTCACCGGTTGGATAAAACCAGTCAATGATCCCAGGGTATGTCAAGACAGTCATTCTGTGTTAGAAGAGAGGCCTCTATTCTAGACAGGTCACAAAGCTGTATTACCTGCTGGCGAGTTGAAAGAAAGAAAGTGGGAACCACAACGGAACTCCGTGGGGGCAAATCCAAAATGGCAGCAAACTCCTCCACAGTGGGGCATAACTCTTCAAGGCCGAACCGAAAGACGTGGGATTGCAAATCCCACAGTTGAGTAGCTGCTTTCAGCAAAGGTCCGTCAATCTTTATGGCCATGAGAGGAAATAAGGAACTGATACCGAAAGGGGTGAAGTTTAGACGTTCGACATGAGAGAATGCCTCAATCCATGAAGAAAGGGGATTAGCCATTTAGGTCAGAACAATAGAAGATAGGGCCTCCAGGGCTGTATTATAAGGTAGGAAAGGGCGGAAAATCAAAATTTTGACAAAAGGTACGTTCAAGGTGGCAACCAGTGCTTTGGAGGCGACGATCGCCAACTCTGAAAAGCGTAGTACAGTGACATCAGTCCTTTAACCAGGCGATCGCCATGTAAGCATTTATGGCAAATGGAGACCGCCATGTTGAATATGGCGACCGCCATGTTAAAAAGTGGCAAGCATGTATCAGTTTGTGGTTTCTACATTCTATGTAAGTCATGGCATTTGTATTGTGCATCCAAGACAGTTTGAATAGCAGACAAAAAGAAAGATGAACATGTGAAGTAATAAATGGCACGAAGGCCCAAAACGCATCAAAAAGCAGTAGAATGTATCAAAATGTAATCGGGGCACCCAGGCCAAATAAAGCAGTAAACTGGGGCACGCATACCCGTAAGTGTATCAAACTGGGGCACGTAGGCCCATCAAAATAAAGTGTATCTGAAAGAAAAAGGGGGGGAAAGCTCTCTCTCTCAATAGTGCCTCAAACGGACCCGGCGAGAAGATGGACCGGCTTCCTCCGAGCTGTCGTCCTCAAAGAGTCTGTCAAACTCATCACCGTCATCACTGCCAGAAGAGGAGGAGACAACTTTGGAGCGGCTTCGGGCAGAAGAGGCAGATCCTCGGGAGCAGGCTCTGGAAGTAGCAACACGGGACCCACGACCTCACACTGGAACTGGGGCAAGAGGCTAGCCAGGAGCCGGTGGTGGTACTACGCTGGTAGCAGCTACTGGTGCTTGAAAAAAGAAACAAGAGAGTAACAATAAAGTATAAAATATAATGACAAAACACAAGAAGAGATACTCACTGGCAAAGGAACGAATGGAACCTCAGCTGTTCGTAAGGCTGCATCCTGTTGGCGGATAAGGGTCTGCATGCCACTCACCACCAGGATGAGACGATCTAGCCAAGCCTGATCCGCATATCAAGAAATAATACAGAACTGAGCAGTCTACGAATGAAGAAAGACGAAAAGGAAATAGTGAGAAGAGAGTCAAACCTAAGCATGCTCTGGCCGAAACTCCGGGACTAGAGGAATCGGGATGGGGATATCAAAAGGATACCCGGCGATGAAGGACGACACCGTCCAAGGTACCTCAATAACCCCAACCCCAGCTCCTCCAGCAGCCACTGCAAGAGCAGCAGCTGCAGCTGCAGCTGCAGTAGCTTCAGCTCCCGTAGCAGCATCAGCGCCGACGTCAGCAGCCTCCGGCACGTGTCTCTGCTTCCCACCACCAGGGGCAGCCGGGCCAGGTCCTAATGGACCCAGTAAATGTGCCCGGGCCTAAGCAGTGTAGTCCCCTTCGGCCACGAGCAACTCTGAAGCAGGCATCCCCACTAACTCCAAAAGAAGATCTACCCAACCCAGATGATCGGTCTGGCGCATACAGGCTGGAGGGACCACTGGGATCCAAAAGTGATCTAGGCCGAGCGACCGATGGACCACTCACTCACCAAGATAATACTTTCGTCCAAATGGACCCTCCAACAGGATCTGTCTCGAAGCAGGATCCTGGCTGCGCATCAGATCTACGCCGGCCCGATCCTCTACTCCCTGCCATACGTCCCAATGAACCTACAAAGAACAGTGCAGTATAGTACAATGACCAGTATATAGAATACAGTAGTCAGTATATAGAGCAAAAAGGAACAAAAATAATACAGTGCGGTGAATAGTGTGATACCGAAATCAGCAAAATGATACCTAGTCGGGAGTCAGCCGATCCAGTGAGACCCAAAATCGATCGATGTCCTTTCCCCCAGCCTTCTTCCCCTTCAACCCTCTGGACCACTGGACTGCTCAGGGAATGACCAGAGGGTTAGCCGCAGAGTTCACCGGGACATGAAGCCCGAGGAACTTGTAAGTCCAATTGCTACAAAGAAGAAGATGTCAGCCAGCAAATAATGGATAACAAAGAACAGGAATAAATGGAAAACTGAAGAAACTAAACCATACCTCCTAAACCGTCTAGTATCCCCCGATGCTGAGCTCTTGGGGGAACCGAGTAAGAGTCCTCATGAATCTGTAGAGGGTGGCAAGGGCAGCTCCTCCCCAGTCATATGAAGTTACTCGATCATGGCGAGCCAAGCCGCCAAGATAATGTAAATGGACGGTGTTCTCTTTGTTCGAAAATAAGGAGGTACCGAACATATACATCAAGAAGCCTTGGGTGACCCACTCGTAGTTGCAGGGCTCGATGAACTGAAAATGGAAAAAGCGGTCGAAGAACCAAGTATACCAGACTCTGTCGCAATCCATCTGAGCGGGAATAGCTCCAAGGAATTACAGTAGCGCGTCGGTCGACTGGGCTATGGTCGAATCAAACGGAATAGGGGAACCTCCAACCCAGATGCCGGTAATAAGAGAAAAATCCAGAGGAGTCAAGGTGGCCTCGAAAGTGGTGAAATTGAAGGTGTTGGTGGTATCCCACCACCGCTCTGCCAAGGCAGTAAACCATACCTGGTCGTTGCTCATTCTACCCAACAAGGGTAAGAACCGAGCAAAATTAGAGGCATCAATATAAGCCCGGCTAGAAGCAAGGAGGGCATCATACCACTCTAACACCTCTCCAAAGGTCGAACTTTCGAAGCCACGAACATAGTGACCAGCCAGAAAAGAAGAAGACAAACAGAGAAAATACAAAGAACAGAACGAGCAAGCAAAGTGTAGAAAAATATTTAAAAGCTAACCCTAGGTTCTTGTGTAAGTAACGACCCTTCGGTTCTTTCAAGCCCTAGAAAACTAGACACCCTAATTCTAGGTTTGTGTGTAAGTGACGACCCTTCGGTTCTTTCAAGCCCTAGAAAACTAAGCACCCTAACCCTAGGTTCGTGTGTAAGTGACAATCCTTCGATCCTTTCGAGCCCTAGAAAACTAGGCACCCTAATCCTAGGTTCGTGTGTAAGTGACGACCCTTCGATTCTTTCAAGCCCTAGAAAGCTAGGCACCCTAACCTTAGGTTCGTATGTAAGTGACGACCTATCGATTCTTTCAAACCCTAGGTTCGTATGTAAGTGACGACCCTTCAATTCTTTCAAGTCCTAAAAAAACTAGGCACCCTAACCCTAGGTTCGTGTGTAAGTGACGACCCTTCGGTTATTTCAAGTTATAGAAAACTAGGCACCCTAACCCTAGGATTGTGTGTAAGTGATGACCCTTCGGTTCTTTCAAGCCCTAGAAGACTAGGCACCCTAACCCAAGGTTCGTGTGTAAGTGACGACCCTTCGGTCCTTTCGAGCCCTAGAAAACTAGGCACCCTAACCCTAGATTCGTGTGTAAGTGACGACCCTTCGGTTCTTTCAATCTCTAGAAAGCTAGGCACCCTAACCGTACATTCGTGTGTAAGTGACGACCCTTCGGTTCATTCAAACCTTGGGTTTGCGTGTAAGTGACGACCTTTCAGTTCTTTCAAGCCCTAAAAAAACTAAGCACCCTAACCCTAGATTCGTGTGTAAGTGACGGCCTTTCGGTTCTTTCAAACCCTAGGTTCGTGTATAAGTGACGACCATTCGGTTCTTTTAAGCCCTAAAAAACTAGGCACCTTAACCCTAGGTTCGTGTGTAAGTAACGACATTTCGGTTCTTTTAAAATCCTAGAAAACTAGTCACCCTAACCCTAGATTCGTATGTAAATGACAACCATTTAGTTTTTGCACGTCCTAATAAAAGACTAGGAATCTCAAGCCCTGGCACGTTGGACAAAATCTTTATCATTTTTGTGTTAATCAAAAATCAACAAAAAAAATCAAAAATAAGAAAAATAAAAAAAAAATCTTCCCTTTAATATTTGTATTTTGTCACATTTTTCCTAAGATTTTCTTAAAATTTCTGGGATTTTCAAAAAAAAATTTAAAAATTTTCAGGATTTTCTTAAAATTTTTCCAATCTCTAGGATTTTCTAAAATTTTCGCATTTTCTAAATTTTTTTAAAAATTATCCTTAAAATTTTTTGAAAGTTTTCCTCAAATTTTTAGAATTTTTCTTGATTCAAAACAATTTTTGCCCCAAATTCTCTTAAACTTTTGAATAATTTTTCTTTGATTTTCTGAATTAAAAAAAAATTAAAATTTTTCCTAGGATTTTTTAAGATTTTCCTTAAATTTTCTAGGATTTTCTAAAATATTTTCCTAGGATTTTTTAAAAATTTTCTTAATTTTCTAGAATTTTCTAAAAAAAAATCTAGGAATTTACCTCATTTTTCTAGGATTTTTCCCAAAATTTGTTTTCCAAAAATTTGAAAATACCCTTTAGATTTCTAGAGTTTGTGATTTTTAAAAAATTCGCCCTAAATCTTTGACAAAATTACCTCTAATTATAGGATTTTTGATAAAAATTATCCCATCAGTTTTCATGACCTAAAAATAAAAACAAAACCCCCGCTTAATATTTTTATTTTTCCTAAAAATAAAAAAATTTAAGCTTTTATTTTGTGCTTTTCACTAAAACAATTGCCCATTTCATTGTTTGTTCAAATCCTAGTGTCCCTACTATTTTAATCTCCATTGCATAGGTACCTAAGCTAAGTTCAAATCACAATCATCAATCAACCATCATCAAAATAAATCATCATTTATCATCATTCATCATCATCATATTAAATCACCATATGGGAGATCCTAGGCATGTTAGGAATGTATACTAAAAAGTCTTGCTTTTTAGTTTTTTTTATTCTTGATCCCTGGCATATTAATAAGAAACATTTGAGACGTTTTTGCATTCGTGGTTTCATATTTATATTTGTGATGAATGAATGCATAGTCCGTATATTCTGTCCAGTATTTGAC
>JAUMHN010000001.1:2555184-2576907 GCA_032360265.1 Heliamphora ciliata
TGGAGAGAGACCGAGAGAGAGAGAGAGAGAGAGAGAAAAAATGGAGAGAGGGAGAGGGGAGAGACCGGCGGTGGCCAAATTTTTGTCGCCGAAGAGAGGTTGCCAGTGATGGGTGGTCGGAGTGGCGCCAGCGGTGCACAATAGTGGAGGTTGGAGGTTGGCGGCATGGTGGTGGCTAGGTGCGGGTTGGTTGCGCAGCGGTGGAGCGCGACGGAGGACTGTTTGTTTTCTCCTTCACTGCTTCAATGGAGGGGCCCAAAATATGAATATATAATATATGTCTATATATATATATTATGTATATAATATGTATAAAGACACTCAAGTTTTTTTCATTAAGCCCAATTAAAAAAGTTGAAAGATAGAGTGAGGGAGTTGTTTTGAGGGTAAAATAGAAAAATAAAAAAAAATTGACAGAATTAGTTTTTTTTTGTTAAGTTATTAACAGAACATTAACAGTTGGGATAATTTGAAACGGATAACTAAATCAGAAGAGAGGTCAGTGAGATTTTAGAAAACAGAGGAAGTGTTTTTATTTTTATCAAAAATCTCAAGGGAGGTTAGTAAAATTTATCCAAAAATTAATTATGCTCACAGCAGCACTGCAAGTTCCCAGCTCCATGATCCCCTCCAAGTTCCCACCTAATTCCATCCTTAAGTGGACTAATGTTATGTTTCATCTATTTTACAATTGGAAGTTTACATGGATCTATCTAAATTGTTTTCTATTATATTATTAAATGAAATATTATATTGATAATATTATAAATTACATTAAATTACTTAATTATTTTGTCTTGAATAACGACATATTTTATTTTTTTGAATTTTGAATTCTTCCACCGTTTTATAAATCCATCATAGCTTTTTTTGTATAAGACGAGCTAGAAAATAAAATATCTTGATTAAAATATAAAACAAAATTAGAAAAGAAAAAAATAAGCAGAAATAAGGTAACAAGTCAAATTTTACATTATTTATTTTTATCTTTAATGAGATTTTTTTATTCTTTGATTAAATCTTTATTTTTTATTTTTTATTTTTTATTTTTTTATTCCTCTCATTATGGCAATCGATTCAAAGAAATAAAACGTTAACCAAAAGATGAAGGAAAAAAAAAAAAAAAAAATTATCCCAAACGATTGTCCAAGTAAAAGCTTGGAGGCTTGTAGCCTTTCATTTCCATGAAGAGGTCAAGAGTGGTGATTACTCAAAACGTCTAAAAGATCATTGTCTATTTGTGGTTTGAGAAAATGTAATGAAGAGGCAAGCCGCAAGAATGGAAGACAAAGATTACTTGTACATTTTGACCTTGTTTGACAATTAAATACAACTAAATAGAATAGGACGGTAATACTAAGGTGCCGTTTGGTAACGTTTATATTTTTTGTTTTCTGTTTTTATTTTTAAATTTTTCGTAAATTGTAAACGAAAACATATTTGGTAATTATTTTTATTTTTAAAAAACTGTAAACAGTTTTCAAAATTTATAAAATTTTAAGAAACAGAAAAAATATGTTTTTACTTGTTTTGTAAATAATTTTTGATTGGATTCATCCGTAATCTCCAACTATTAATTTTTAAATATTTATGTTACCAAACATGTTTTTGTTTTTATTTTTTTATAAACAAAAACAAAAACATGTTTTTTGTTTTTTGTAAACAAAAAATAGAAAACTGTAAACGTTACCAAACGGGTCCTAAGAGTTTTATATATTTTTATGTCAAAGAGATATAAATAATTGATTAGAGAGTGAGATAAATAAATAAAAAAATATTTTTTTTTCTTTTTTGAGTTAATTTACTACTTGGATATACTCAAGTAAATAAGAAAAGCAATCAAACAATCATAAGGGACAAGTGATTTTTAACATGAAAAAATCCAAACAGGATAAAAAACCACAGGTGCTCGCCTAGAAAATTAAGCACTATAATCAAACGATAGTTACAAGTAATTCTTACATTCCAACCGTGAATTCACACCCATAGTTGTACAAAAATCATATCGAATCCACGTTTACTATTTTTTTATAGCTTGATCTTCAACTGATTTGAATCCACGAATCTTTGATTGCTTTCGGAATCCAGCAAAGAATCCTTCACCACCTTTGAACTCAAAGGGCTTGTAGTTTGAAGAAGAGATCAAAAAATCTTAAGGATTAATCTTCTTGCTTAAAAACACATAAATCTATAATAAATCCTTCAAGATTTTAGAGTAAATAACCTTCAATGGCCTTAAAAATCTTCCTAGCTTGCTCAACAGACCTAATGACACCTCATATCTTACAAAGAATATTTTTATATTATCAATTATGTGACAAAAGCATAGAAGTTAAAAATATATTCAATATCAAAATATTTATGTTCACGAATACCTAAAAAAAAAAATGTACAAGGATTACTTATACATTTTAACCTTGTTTGACAATTAAATACGATTAAATAGAATAGGACGGTAATACAAAGAGTTTTATAAATTTTTATAACAAAAAGATATAAATAATTGATTAGAGTGAGATAAATAATTGAAAAATAAAAAACCTCCTTTTTTGAATTGATTACTATTAGGATATACTCATGTAAATAAGAAAAGCAATCAAACAATCATAAGGGACAAGCAATTTTTAACGAGAAAAATCCTAATAGGGTAAAAACCTATGGGAGCTCGTCTAGAAAGTCAAGCGCAATAATCAAACGATAGTTACAAGAAATCTTTACAACCCAACTGTGAATTCAAACCAATGGCTATACAAAAATCTTATCGAATTCTCATTTACCATTCAAACCCATGGTTGTACAAAAATCTTATCAAATCTACGTTTACCATCTCCTAATAGCTTGATCTTCAACTGATTCAAATCAACGAATCTTTGATTGTCTTTGGAATCTACAAAGAATTCTTGACGACCTTTGAACTCCTTCAAAGGACTTATAGTTTGAAAAAGAAATAAAACAATTTTGAGGACTAATCTTCTTGCTCAAAGATTGATAGATCTATAATAAATCCCTCAAGATTTTAGAGCAAATAACCTTCAATTGCCATGAGAAACCTTACTTACTCAAGAGACCTAATGACTGCTTATATCTTACAAAGAATATTTTTATATTACCAACTATGTGACATAAAAACTTGAAAGTAAAAAATATTTAATATCTAGCTATTTAAGTTCATGAATTCCTAAAAAAAAGTGAGTGCAATGATAAACATCAACTCCAAGATCAATACTGGATAAAATCTGTATGGTTGAATCACATTCACATAAACAATAACAAAATTTTATAGAAGTCAAACTGAGTAGATATCCTATGTATATTTGTTGATGAAATATAAGCTCCCCCTAAAAGATTTTCATACTCTTTCTTTTTTTGTCATATGTTTTTGCGCTTTTATTGACAATTTTTACATTAATGCCAAAAGTAAAACATATACATATAAGTAGTTTTTTTTTTCCAAATCATATATCAAATCGTACAGTAGGGAAGAGTGTAAGGTGAACATAATCAACATCAACATGTATAAGAATTCCAACTCGAGAGTCAATATATAAAAACTCAATATCTGTCATGTAAGAAAGGTCCATAAAAAAGATTTGAATTTATAAATGCAGAAACCTTTCTATAAATGGAATCGTATAAGTGCGTAGACTTTAAAAAGAACTCATGAAATTTATATCCTAGTCATAGTTACATAATTTACAGATATATAATTTTCAACCATTGTCAATGTGCACACTTAATCAAAATAAAAATACTCTTAGAGAGTTATGAAAGAAGATATGAATTTCAAGAATTTTTAAGACTATCATGAGTAAAAACATTTTTTTTTTCTTGTTATATGTTAAAAGATTCAAGAAGAACACACCCACAAAATAAATCAACCAAAACTACAAAGGAAAAAAAACTTCTAAAGAGACTCACAAACCGACATCACTCAAACAAGCAAACACCTAAAGATGTTCAAAGGAAATCAAACCTAAAAAAATCTAAAAATTTTGACTTGCAAAAAAACTGTCTAAATCACTTTTTCATACGCACATTCTCCAATATCGAATTTTATCTAGTAAAACATGAGAGTTGCATATTGCCTTGGAAATATCATTTTTAGTCCATACTTTAAAGGCGGTTCTCGTAATTCTGGGATAAGTCAACCTATTTATGTGTTCATTCACCTTATCAAACAATTTATCTTTCTTAAGAGCAGAGAAATATCCATGATATGAATCAAAATTACCGTGCAAATGAAAACAATAAGGTATAATATGTTCTTTGGCTCTACACTGATGACAAATGGGAATAATAAACTTACTTTGCTTGGACTTTTTTAAAACATGACCATTTGTGACAACCTTCTTATTAGTAGGTGGTGGTGGTGATGCAACATTAATAGACTTAACAAATATAGTTTTACCTCCACCATTTGAAGAAGAAGCACATTCGTGAAACCCAAGCCCTATTTTGTCAAATGCAACTTTTTACAATCTAAGCATGTCATTCAAAGCTTTAGTTTGAGCATTAGATAAATCATTCCCAAATTTAACCAATTTTAATGTAAGTACTTTTTTGAATTGACATATGTTTTCAATTCTTTTTGAAGAACGTCTATTTTGATTTTTCTAGTTTGACTCAATTCAGACAAGACATATCTCTCCTTTTCACGTAGGGTAAGTTTACCACACAAAATCATTCTATTTGACTTTAATTTCCCAACAAGTGCTGAAGCTTCAGTTAGCTCTAGCGTCACTGTGAGACTTGGTTTCGTTTTATTTTTACATAATTTTTATACGATGTGTTGGTTATTACTTTAATCATTTTAGAATAGTATGTTTTTATACGTGTCATGAATGCATGGGTTCGGTCCTGCTTCTTTTGTTTGGGTTTTCACCTAGCGATGGCCGCTTGATCGATGCTCTGTTCGCTCGAGCGGACTGGTGGCTGAGAGAGGAGCGCTCGAGCAGATCTCTATTCACTCAAGTGGGTGGGTGACTGCGAGTTGGGTTAGTAGGGGATCGCTCGAGCGGAGCCTTGTCCGTTCAAGAGGGCAGTTGGGCGCGAGATTCTATAAATACAGCCCAAGCCTTGGTTTTTGAACCAAAGCTTGTTTTACAAGTTTCTTTCTCTCTTTACCAAGAACTCTCAAAATCTCTGCCTTCTCTCTAGTTTTAGGTTTGGTTTGGGTTCAGATCTTGGCATTCGGATAGTCGATCCTCCATATCCTCACCGTGGGCTTTATGTTCATCTGAATAGAATCGCATTTTAGCGACTTTGTTTTCTCGCCAGAGTTTAAAGTTTCGAGTTTTAACTCGTTGAGGTAGGATTCTAGACTATCTTACTTTAAAAGGGTGCTATATGTGATTATATGCATTTTCCACCGTTTTAAAATTCTATAAATGCTAGACTTTGTGTTTAAATAGTGTTTGATTGGACAAAAAGCATGTTTTGCATTGGTTTTGGTATATTACAAAGTTAGTGGACGTGTGGGTGTTTGTGATTTTCAGAAAGATGGGTTTTGAAAATGGAGAGATTTATATAAAAGTTTTGAAAATCGCGTTTTGGAGATTTGGAGCTAACCCTTGGGGTTGAGCCTTGATTTTAATCATTTTGGTTGAAATGGTGAAACATTTGAAAATGTTAGTTCTAGACAACCCAAGAGGGGGGGGGGTTAATTGGGTCTTAAAAAAATAAATAACGATTTTAAAAACCTTTCGAAAACTTTTTAATATTGCAATCGAATATAAACAAATATTAAGGCAATACAAATATTAATGAGGTTAGGGATGGAGAGATTGAACCAGACACCAAAGGTTTATAGTGGTTCAATTTCTTCCAAACCTACGTCCACTCCTCAAGTTTTTCCTTGAGTATTTTCACTATATAGAATGCTTCACAGGCGCATTCCAAGCCTTTACAACTTCAGGACTTTGCTTGAGTAAACGAATGTTTACAGGCACATTCAAGAAAATCCTATAAAAACAAGTTCCTATTTTCTTCTAATCTTTCTTAACCTCTTCTTTAATGAGATTTACTCACTCACTCAAAAGATAAATGGTGACTCACCATTGAATATAATAAATGAGGGAATTAATGAGAAACACTCACTTTCTTTACAGAATTGATTTACAATAAATGAGAAGGTAAAGAGAGATGAGAAACAAGAGCTGGAGTTCAGCAATAAATGTGAACTTAAGATTTCTGAATTTGATTCAAGCAATAAAATAGTAAATAAAAAATCTCCAGTGTAATTAAATATTGAGAAGTAACTCCTTATATAAGCTCTTGTGTATTCATCACCGTTGGAGGTAGGTGGGAGCAATAAATGCCAGAATCCAACTATTGAGGTCTGCTGCCAGTTTAAAATTCTGTCCCAGGTGTCGACACAAAATCGTTTGGTGTCGACACAAAATGTCTTAGGACAGGTCCTTTTAGTGGTTGGGTCAATACATTTCTTCTGAAGGATTGACACAATTTCTACAAGCATTTTCACCAACACAATGGTGTTGACACTTTTGGATTTGGTGTCGACTCATTTGAACTTCAGAATTCGGGAGGAGGCACTTTGTGTCGACTCAAGTCTTCTTTGGTGTCGACACTAAATTCTATAAGAACCCTCGGGATATTTGTGTCGACACTTTTGGACTTTGGTGTCGATACTAAAATTCTTTAGGTGGATTCGGGACTTTTGTGTTGACTCATCTTCTCATTTGTGTCGACACCCAAAATCTACAGGTGGCCTCGGTTCTTTTGTGTCGACACATTTTCTATTTGTGTCGACTCAAATTATCGGATACCAAAAGGAAAAACACTTTTGTGTCCACACAAATTCACTTTGTGTCGACTCACTTTGAGTTCTGAGAGCTTCGGCTCTTTTGTGTTGATACAAAACTTGTTTGTGCCGACACTAAACTTTGATACCTGAAGGTAACTCCATAAAACAGTTAGGGTGTTAAACCATTTGTTCAATAATTGTTAACACACTTGATATGCTTCAAGTATACTTTGCCTTAAAAGTGCTTGACTTAATTTTCAATTGGGTTCAACACAAAATATTCTTATGTAAGAAGACTCAAGTGTTTTAATCCTTTTAAGGGATAAGTCATTTCTTTTGGCTAAATGTGTCAACTCAATTGTTCAAAATGTGTTAACACTTTTTTTTGAAAATATAAAAAATTATTCTTTTAAATCTATTTATTCTTAGAAAATGAATTATGAAAATTATAAAAATAAAAATAAAAAGCCCTTGGACTAACAATCTCCTATTTTTTGATGATTACAACCAATTCAACATTTTCTAGAAAACATTTGAAAATATTTTTCAACAAAGGTTCTCCCCTTATCAATATGCCTTAAACATGATATGCATTCATAATGTTGGGCATACATTCAACAGGGTAATATGCACTTAGATGATGATTTGCAGTATCAACTTAGAAGAAATTGTGCATCACAATAATTCCGTGCAAAGTGATTTGTTTTAAGGAAAATCAACAACCAAACGTAAACATATGAACAAGATATACACAAATACATATATAAGTAGGCATTCATTCATAAGCATAAAAAATTTTCAAGCATCCATCCAAATCATTCAAACAACCCATTCAACCAAAAAAATATGTATGTTAAACTTTTTACATCTTCACCTCCCATAATCAAAAAACTGTTGAATGTTTGTAAATGTTTCCTTCTCTTCTCCCCTTCACTCTCTGTCTCACTTTACCTTCTCCCATTTTGTAATCGTTAAAAAGAAACTACTGGTCATCCATGAATTTCTTGAATTTCTTCTTCTCTTCGGCTCTTTGTTTGCTGGTTGAGGCTCGTTCCTTGGAAACTCGTGCTCTCTCATCCTTGGCTTCAGCAGTGACCATTGCTTCATATCTAGTAGCTAGTGTAAGATCTGCTTCGCATTTGAGACGAGTTACCTTTTCTTTCTTGGTCTCTTTTGACTTGAACTGATTGGCCCAAGCTTGTTTGATCCATTGTAGATGCTCTTCAACTTCCTGAGAGTTTGCATGGACGGCAGTGACAATGCCTTGATCATATTCCTTCTGAACCTGATGCAGGATTACCTTATTGTAATTTGCAATGGAGACAATATTGTCATCCATAGTTTTGCAAAGGGTTCTCCCGACATTCGTGGCATTTTCAATATTTCGCCAGAGGTTACGGTTAGTTTTGTTAAGGTAGTTAACTTTTTCGGTGAGGGAAGAGACAGTTTGATTTAGATCAAAAAGTCTTGATCAACTTTTGCTTGAAATGAAGAGAGGGATGAGGATAATGCTTGAATCAAGGAGATAGATCAACAATAATTGGAGCAGAGGAGGAGGCAGATGGAGCATAGGCAAATGTGGGAGGAGGAGGAGCATGTGAGGGACCAGGGGTACTAGAGGAGCCAAAAAAGATAGTTGGAACAGGAGGAGAGTCATGATCTATAGGAATAGAAGAAACATCTCGAGGTGGAGGAGGAGGAGTTCTAGTGGAGGAGGGGGTACCACGTCAGGATGTAGTCTAAACTCCATTAACATTTACAATTTATATATGTTTGAGAGTGGAACTACAATACAAGTCGTGTTTTGAAAAAGGTACCATCTTCTCAGTTGATAAGTCTATGCCAAAGGGGCAAAAGACTTTGGTCAGGTACATGGCATAGAGGAAAGAGGAGTTTGATTTGCTGTGAGAGTGCAACATGTGGGAAATGAATAAGAAGCCTAGGTTTAGGCTTTTCTTTTCAAGAATACACCATATAATAAAAATGAGCATGTATGTAACATCTCTAAATTTTTTCATTTGTCGTAGAAAAATGTGATTCACCATGTGATGCAATAAGTGCATCTCAGGTTTGAGTGAGTTAACCTCTAAGGGGTTGGTAGGGTTAATGTCTTCATTCTCAAAGATGTATTTAACAAACTGAGAAAATGAGAAACTTTCAAGATCAATGGGTTTTTTGTTATAGGGAACACAAATATTGCCTTATGGAATGGCAAGAATCTCATTGAGGGATGAAAGAGTCAAATGAATGTCTACACCATTTACCCATGTAGTAATAGTGGTGGATGGAACGAGTGAAATGTGAAAATGTGCATAGAAGGCTTTCACAAGTGTGGGATAATGGGGTTCTCGGAGTTGTGGGAGTCTTTCCCACCCAAGACTTGAAAAGAGATCCTTGAATCTCATTTCAATAGAGTCGAAGAATGAAAAATCTATACTACGACCCGGAACAACTTTTCGATTCACAAATGATGCAAAATAAAGTTGACGAATCTTGGGAGTTTTGAAGTTTATTACCTCGGCCATTGCAAGCGTTGCCTGTGCCGCCGCCGCCGCCGCCGCCGCCGTGGGAGTCGATTTCTTCCTTTTGGACGTCCTAGGGCTTGAGGAACTTACTTCACCGATTTGTTTCACTCCTTTTCCATAGTTTTTGGAGGTATAGTGAACGATTTAGGTTGAGATTGAAGATTGAAGGAAGAAGAAGAAGAGGAGTCGATACAAGTTTTTGAAAGAAAAAAGTGCAGGAGATGAACAGTTTTAAAGAGAGAGAGAGAAACGATGTGACGGTTGGGGACCAACGCCTCTATATATAAGCATAAAGATTTGTGTCGACACAAATGTCAATTGGTATCGACGCTTTTCTTCTGCAAGTGTGGGTATAAAAAACAAGAAATGGTGTCGACACATTTTCAGAATGTGTCGACACATTCGGCTATTTAGGTCTACACGATTAAGTTTTGTGTCGATACAAATTTGGCGAGAGTCAGGGAATAGAAATGGGTCGACACTATACAGAAAGGGGTCGACATTTTTCTCGCAGTACCACTTCTATACAGTTTTGTGTCAACATAGCACACAATTGTGTTGACACTTTTTCAAGTTGTGTCGACACATTTTCACATGTCAAGAAAGAACATCAAAAGCATTGAGATGCCATGAAAAGACATGGTTAGTATGGCATATTAATCATGAATTAGGAGAACATAACATACAAAGTTCTCTTTTTATATAACATATTCTTTCTTCATTTAAGGGTTTTGTGAAAATGTCCGCTAATTGGTAATTTGGGCTTATAAATTTAAGTTCAATATTACCTTTTTGCACATGATCTCTTATAAAATGATGTTTAATTTCTATGTGCTTGGTCCTTGAATGTTGTATTCGATTCTTGGATATATTAATTGCACTAGTGTTATCACATTTTATAGGAACATGATCTAAGTGAAAACCATAGTCCTCTAATTATTGTTTCATCCAGAGAACTTGTGCACAATAGCTTCCAGCTACAATGTACTCAGCCTCGGCTGTAGACAAGGCCATTGAGTTCTGTTTGTTGCTAAACTAAGAGATTAGTGAGTGTCCTAGGAATTGATAGGTTCCACTTGTACTTTTCTTATCTATTTTGCATTCGGAAAAATTAGCATTTGAATAGCTAAATAACTCAAAGGCTATTCCTCTAGGATAAAATAATCCTAAGTTTTGTGTACCTAAAAGGTATCTAAAGATGCGTTTAACAGCGGTTACATGTGATTTTTTTGGATTTGATTGAAATCTAGCACACATGCAAACATTAAACATAATATCCGGACGACTAGCAGTTAAATATAAGAGAGATCCAATCATACCTCTATAACGTTTTTCACCCACTGATATGCCATCTTTATCCTTGTCAAGCTTTGTTGTAGGCCACATTGGATTTTCCATGGATTTTGCCTTTAGCATGTTGAACCTCTTCAATATGTCCCTCGTGTATTTAGCTTGATTGATGTAGATTCCTTCTTGATTTTGTTTAATTTGGAGTCTGAGAAAATAGTTGAGCTCACCCATTATGCTCATTTCGAATTCTCCCTGCATACACTTAGCAAAGTCTTTGCAAAGAGATTCATTAGTTACACCAAAAATAATGTCATCTACATAAATTTGTACAACTAGTATGTTATTTCCTTGAGACTTGATGAAAAGAATGGTATCTATTTTTTCTCTTGAAAACTCATTTTCAATCAAGAATTTGCTAAGTCTTTCATACGAAGCTCTAGGTGCTTGCTTTAAACCATAGAGAGCTTTGGTAAGTTTGCAAACATGATTTGAAAAATCTGGATTTTCAAATCCAGGAGGTTGTTTCACAAAAATTTTCTCTGAGATAAAACCATTTAAAAAGGCACTCTTGACATCCATTTGATAGAGTTTGAAATTTTTAAAGCATGCAAAAGCAAGCAACATCCTAATGGCTTCAAGCCTAGCCACATGAGCAAAAGTCTCATCAAAATCAATGCCTTCTTCTTGATTGTAACCTTGAGCTACCAATCGAGTTTTGTTCCTAAAAACTACTCCATTCTCATCTATTTTATTTCTAAAAACTCATTTTGTACCGATGATGGAGTGTTCCTTAGGTCTTGGGACTAAAGTCCAAACTTTGTTTCCTTCAAATTGATTTAGCTCTTCTTGCATAGCCAAGATCCAAAACTCATCGTTTTTGGCTTCCTCAAAATATTTTGGTTCAGTTTGGAAAAGAAATGCTAAGTTACCACAAATATTATGTAGAGAGGGTCGAGTTTTGATACCTTGCGATAGATTACCAATGATAAGATCTTTCGGGTGACCATGAGCATACTTCCATTCTTTAAGTAAGCCCAAGGGCTTTTCATTTTGATTTTGATGATTTTCATAATTCATTTTCTAAGAATAAATAGATTTAAAAGAATAATTTTTTATGTTTTCAAAAAGAAAGTGTTAGCATATTTTGAACAATTGAGTTAACACCTTTAGCTAAAAGAAATGACTTATCTCTCAAAAGGATTAAAACACTTAAGTATTCTTGCATAAAAATATTTTGTGCTGAACTCAATTGAAAATTAAGTCAAACACTTTTAAGGCAAAGTATACTTGAAACATATCAAGTGTGCTAACACCTATTGAACAAATGGTTTGACACCTTAACTGTTTTATGAAGTTGTCTTCAGGTATCAAAGTTTAGTGTCGACACAAACAAGTTTTGTGTCAACACAAAAGAGCTGAAACTCTCAGGACTTAAAGTGAGTCGACACAAAGTGAATTTGTGTCGACACAAAAGTATTTCTCACTTTTGTTATCTGGTAATTTGAGTCGACACAAATGGAAAATGTGTCGACACAAAAAAATTGAGACTACCTGCAGATTTTGGGTGTCGACACAAATGAGAAGATGAGTCGACACAAAAGTCCCGAGCCCACCTGAAGAATTTTGGTATCGACACCAAAGTCCAAAAGTGTCGACACAAATATCCTGAGGGTTCCTACTGAATTTAGTGTCGACACCAAAGAAGACTTGAGTCGACACAAAGTGCCTCCTCCCGGATTATGAAGTTCAAATGAGTCGACACCAAATCCAAAAGTGTCGGCACTATTTTGTTGGTGAAAAAGCTTGCAAAAATTGTGTCGACCCTTCAGAAGAAATGTGTCGACCCAACCACTTAAAGGACTTACCCTAAGACATTTTGTGTCGACACCAAAAGCTTTTGTGTCGACATTTGCGATAGAATTTAAAATTCGTGGCAGATCTCAACGGTTGAATTTTTGGCATTTATTGCTCCCACTTACCTCCAACAGTCATGAATGCACAAGAGCTTATATAAGGAGTTACTTCTCAGCATTTAATTACACTGGAGATTTTTCATTTACTGTTCTATTACTTGAATCAAACTCAGAAACCTCATGCTCACATTTATTGCTGAACTTTAGCTCTTGTTCCTCATCTCTCTTTACCTTCTCATTTATTGAAAATCAATTCTGTAAAGAAAGTGAGTGTTTCTCATTAATTTTCTCATTTATTGTATTCAAGGGTGACTTACCCTTTATCCTTTGAGTAAGTAAATATCATCAAAGAAGAGTTCAAGAGAGATTAGAAGAAAACGTGGACTTATTTTCATAAGATCTTCTTGTAGCTGAAATAGGCTTTTGAATGTGCCAGTAAACATTCATTTACTCAAGCGAAGTCTTGAAGTTGTAAAGGTTTGAAATGCGCATATAAAGCATTCTATATAGTAGAAATACTCAAGGAAAAACTGGAGGAGTGGACGTAGGCTTGGAAAAAGTCGAACCACTATAAACCGTTGGTGTCTGGTTCAATTTCTCTATCCCTAACCTCTTTAATATTTTCATTGTCTTAATATTTGTTTATATTCGATCGCAATATTAAAAGGTTTTCGAAAAGATTTTTAAAATTGTTATTTATGTTTTCAAGACCTAATTCACTCCCCTTTTGGGTTGCCTAGAACTAACATTTGGTATCACAGTTTGGGCTTTTGTTTTTGACTTAACTGTCTAAGAGTTTTTTATGGCAACCACCAGTATCGGACCTATCCAATTCGAAGGTCAATCGACCAATAGACCTCCCTTGTTCAATGAAACAAATTACAATTATTGGAAGGCTAGAATGAGAATCTACATTTAAGTCATAGACTATGACCTTTGGCGGGTTATTATAAATGGACCCAAAAGACCCACCAAAATTGTTGAAGGGGCTGCTGTTACTAAACCTGAGGCTGAATGGACTGAAAATGATATTAGAGAAATTCAAAAGAACGCTAAAGTTATGAATCTCCTATATTACTCACTTAACCCAAATGAGTTTAAATTGATCTCAACATGTGACACCGCAAAAAAAAAAAGAGATAGACTCGAAGTTATCCATGAGGGTACTAATTAAGTGAAAGAGTCCAAAATAAGTCTGCTTGTGCATAATTATGAATTATTCAAAATGAAGCATGATGAAACCATTTCTGATATGTTTACTTGCTTTACTAACATTATTTATGGACTAAAATCTCTTGACAAAATTTATACAAATGCAGAAATAGTGAGAAAAGTTCTTAGGTGCATGCCTAAGAGTTGGAAAGCTAAGGTCATAGTTATTCAAGAAGCCAAAGATCTGAACACGCTCAGTCTACAAGAACTTTTTGGTTCTCTCATGACCCATGAGATGAATATAAAGATGGATGACGAGGATGACAGCAAAAAGAAGAAAGGTATCGGCTTCAAGTCCTCAACACATGACAAAGAATTCGAGGAAGATTCCTTAAGTGATGAGAATGAAGACATGACCCTTACCACAAAGAAATTTAAAATGTTTATTAGAAATAAGAAACAAGGAGGAAGAAAGTTCTTCAAGAAGGAAGGACACCGAGGCGAGCCTACCAAATTCAAAGGCGACTCAAGCAAATTCAAGAACGACTTCAAGAAAGAAAAAATCATCTGCTATGAGTGTAAAAAATTTAGACATATAAAAGCTGAATGTCCGCAACTCAAAAAGCATTTCAAAAAGGGCTTCAAGAAAGTCATGATAGTCGCATGGGGAGAAAGTGATGACAGCAGCTCTGAGGATGAAAAGAAAGAAAACGAAATAGCTAATCTATGTCTCATGGCTAGAGAAGATGATGAGGTAATTCCTGACCCTTTTTCTTTAGATGAATTGCAAAGTGCATTGGAAGATTTGCATGATGAGTTGAGAAAAATAGGCGCAAAGAATTCTATTTTGAAAAAGTTAGTTCTTTCCTCAACTGAAATTGAAACTTTGAAAAGTAAAAATTCTATTTTATCAAAACAAGTTTCTGTTTTGAAGGATGAAAACAAAATTTTGAGTGAAATAGTTGAGGACCTTACAAAAATCGTGTATAAGTTCACTCAAGGAAAGAACAACTTAGATAAATTTCTTGGCATGCAAAAATGTGTCTTTGACAAAGCTGGGATCAGGTATAAACTCAAGAAGAAACAAAAATTCTTAAGCAATATTTTTGTCAAAGCATCCTCTAATCATACAAACGTCACTTGTTTTCATTGCTATGAGCATGGACATATTGTCACATACTGCCCACATAGAAATCTGTCAAATAATTCTATCAAGAAGGCTTGGGTTCCTAAAGGAACACATCTTCAAGGAACTAACACCAAAGGACCCAAGAAAATTTGGGTACCAAAAATCAAAACTTAATTCTCCTTGCAGGTGTGTCTCAAATCCTCATTCAAGGAGGCGATATTGTGATAACCCGATACGTGTTTATTTTACTAATCATTGCTTTCAGTTACGTGTTGTGGTGTGTTAAACTTTCAATATGTGTTTTAAATAAAATGACCGTTAGCAATCGAATTAATGACTACAGAGTGATTTTACAGTATAGGAAAATGATTAATATTAACAACATATTTATGGAAAAAAATTTGAAATGCGATAATAAGAGTGAGGTTGGAGATTTGAGTTTAGTTTAAGAAAACTTGCTGAGACTCAGGTTTAGGAATCACTGCTCGAGCGGTGGGGGTTCGCTCGAGCGGGCTATCGGGATGAGTTAGAAGGTTCGAGAGCCATGGGAAAAATATGGGATATACTTATATATATAAGTCTCTTATAATTATAACCCCACCCACGTGAGACTCTCATACCTCCTCTTCTCCCTTCTCTTTTCTCATCTCTTCTTCTTTCCTTGAGAGAGAAAGGGCCACCATATCTTTAAGCCCTAACCCTCCATTCTTAAATCCTGAAGATTGAGGCTTGATCAAGGGTGAACAAGGTGAAGATCAAGCTTAGAAATGAGGAGATTGAAGATAAAGCTTTCAAGAAGCAAGGAAACCCATCATCCAAACCCTAGGTGGGAGATTTGAAGAAATCACAAGCTTTCGAGCAAATTCAAGATAGGATTTAGATCATCTCACATGTTTTGCGTAGATTTGGGTTGATATTTTCTGTATATGAGTAAAAATTGAGCTCATTGCATGTTTAATTTACATATTGGTAGGTTTGTGTATGTATTGCATTAGTTTGCATAAAAATGGAGGTTCTTGGGAGGTGATTACCCATGAAATTGATGATTTGTGGTATCAATAACGGGTTTTGAGACTTGAATCTAGTGTTTTTGGGTTAGAAATAAGTAGTTAAAGCATGCTTGATAAAAGGGTTAAGTGTTTAGAGGTTTAGAACTCAATAGGGGAGGTTTTTGGGTTTTCTTGGACGATATCGCGCTCAAGCGGAGCCTTGTTTGCTCGAGCACTCACATGGCAGAAGGTTGGGCGCTCGAGCACTCACATGGCGGAAGGTTGGGCACTCGAGCACCCAACATCCACTCGAGCGGACTAACTACGCATGGCCAACTTTGTTTGATCATATCTCCCTCATTCGGATTCCGAATTGGGTCGTTTTTGTACTCAAATCGAAGCCCTAGAAGTCCTCTTTCCAACAAGACTACTTTCACAAAAAAAATTCATTTGTAGAAAAAGTTATGATTAATATAGTGAGAGTATATCAAAATTTCTTAATCATTTTCACCCATTTTTAGCCGAATATTTTGGAGAAATATATTTTCATTAATATTGGCCCTTTTTACTAAATTCCTAGCCCCTTGAGCTAGTGGCACACCTATATATTTATCTAGATTGAGTTGGGAGGTATGCATTGGACCGGTTGGTTGAGTTTTCTTCTACAATAAAAGTGGGTTCCAAATTGATATGTATATATATGTATGATGGGTGTTACCTTTTTAAAATGATGTGATTTTTTTTGCTATCATCCTTGTGTTATTGGTATTTGATAATATGTAAGAAACGATGTGAATTATGAGAAATTATATAATGAAAGTTGTAATACATGTGATTTGAAAATTTAATGGAAAATTTGGGTTTGGAATCAAAATGGTGTATTATGGTACTAATTAGGAGAGGAACCATTTATGAGTTGGACTCCCGGGTTTTTAACTAATAATGAACCGTATGGTTTGATGTGGATTAAGTTAGGCTAGCGGCTCCGCGATGAAAGACCGAAAACTTGCGCAAAATGGGGACCACATGCCCACGGGTTAGCCCCCGAAATGTGGTATTGTGTCGTGGTGAGTTATAGAGCTATCTATTATGTAATGGATTTACGTAGCCTATTGAAAATTAATAGGGAGAGATTTCTATAAGCTGCACCCGATATTGGTTCATTAAAGTTGATACGATTTTGTGAAAATCGGGAAAATGAATGGATAAATTGAGACAAATTTGTGTGCGTGGGTGTGTGTGTTAAAAAGGAAATGACTTAAATAAACATGCATATTTATTGGGTTGCACCAATCACACCTTACAAATCATGCATTATATATGAGTTAATCTTTATCCTACGAGTTTCGGCTCATGTGTATATGTCAAACAAATTTCAGGTTCCGAAGAGCAAGGTGACACCAAAGCTATGGATGCTTTTGGAAAGTGCCAGTAGATGGAGCTATGATGTCATTTGATGTCTTTTGTTTTTGTTGTACATTAAACTAAGGAAAGTGATGTAATGAAAGGGAAAGTTAATGTTGAATGTATGTTACTCTAAACATTTGTGGTAAACCTGGAAATGTAATTTTAGAACGTGGTTCGTTCTGTTAAATCTTTTGAATGATATGTACAATATTTTCTTATGTTTTGGGGCATTGCCTATGAAAATAGTTTATGTATGGTAAATTTTGGGGTTAGTTCACGGACCCGGGTTTGGGTCATGACAGATGTGCTATCTCGATAGCGCTTGTTCAAGACACATGACAGGCGATCAATCGATGTTTGCATCTTTTAAACCAAAAGATGGCAGATTTATGACTTTTAGAGACAACAGTAAAGAAAAAATCATAGGAATTGGATGTATTGATAAAATTTCTTCCCCTTCTATTGAAAATATTTTGCTTGTTGATGGTTTGAAACATAATCTTCTTAGCATAAGCCAACTTTGTGACAAAGACCACAAGGTTGTATTTGATCATGCTAAGTGTGTTATTGAAGATTCAACTAATAACAAAGTTATTTTTGAAGGTCAAAGACATGAAAATATTTATACATTTACTCTCAATGATCTTTCTAAGAATGACATCAAGTGCTTAGCCGCCTTGAGTAATAATAGTTAGTTGTGATATAGAAGGTTTGGATATGCACATATGAACTTAATTTTCAAACTTTTGAAAAAAGAGTTAGTAATTGGGTTACCTCAAATCAAATTTGAAAAGGACAAAGTGTGTGATGCATGTCAACAAGAAAAACAAGTTGGAAGTTCTTTTTATTCTAAAAATGAGATTTCAACTTCTAGACCATTACAACTATTGCACATGAATTTATTTGGTCCAACAAGGACTTTAAGCCTTGGAGGCAAGAGATATGCTTTTGTTATTGTTGTTGATTTCTCTAGACACACTTGGGTGCAATTCTTAGCTCATAAGGATGAAGCCTTTACCTCTTTTACAAAACTGCCTCGAAGAGTTCAAAATAAAAAAAAGTTTTCAAATCACAAGTATCTGAAGTGATCATGGTAGAGAATTTGAAAATAACGATTTTGAAAAGTTTTGTGATGAAAATGGTATTAACAATAACTTCTTTACTCCTAGAACTCCTCAACAAAATAGAGTTGTTGAGAGAAAAAACAGGACATTGGAAGAAATGGCTAGAACCATGCTCTGTGAAAATAATTTACCACGATACTTTTGGTCTGAGGCTGTTAATACTGCTTATTTTATCATAAACAGAGCTATGATAAGAGTTTCTCTTAAGAAAGCCCCATATGAGTTATGGAATTGAAGGAAACCTAACATCAGTTATTTTTGCACCTTTAGGTGCAAGTGTTTTGTTTTAAACAACAACAAAGAACTTTTGGGCAAGTTCGACACAAAATCTGATGAAGGTATTTTCTTAGAATATTCTATATCTAATAAAGCGTATAGAGTATTCAACAAAAGGACTTTAGTTGTTGAAGAATCTATACATGTTATTTTTTATAAAGCTAACCTTAGTTCTTCAAAGGACTTTTGTGAAAAAAACTTGATTGATATAGAAAAAGGTGTTGAAAATATCTTCATCAAAGAAAATGAAGAGCCAAATCAAGAAGAAACTTCAAATTCTCAACAAAATGCAGTCCAACAAGTTGCCTAGAATTAACAGAAAATGTTGGTTGTTTTTCCTTGGTTATGGACGACGAGACGGGAGGCCTGTTGGACATTTTGTACATGATTAATGCACTGCTTTAAGTGTTTTCGTAGTCGAGCTACGTGTTTTAATGATTCTGTAAATGTGCTGTGGCAGTGCGTGTGTATGTGGGCTGCCATTGCTCCTCGGTGAAAGTCCAAAAATTTTACGCATGTAGGTGTTTTGCTTCTTCGGGTTAATCCCCGTAAATAAAGTGGTTGCCCCGTTGGGAGGCGTGTGTTGTTGTAATTTCATATATAACTTATTATTACCTAGCGAGTTATTGGATGCCTCGGAACTAGGGTAACAGGCAAGAGTCTTTAGTGGTTACCTTTGTCCCTAGTGTGACAGAGTCGGTACATAGGCATCATTGTCGGTTGTGGGAACCAAGTGAAAAATAACGTTTTGTTAATGTTTTCTTAAACTGTTGGATGTTATTTGCATTATATGAAAATGTGTGGTTTTGAGGATAAAAAACCATTTTGAGGCTTGTGAAGTCAAGTCGATTCTATACTCTACGTGATTGCATATCCTGTTTTGCTTCATTATAATCTATTTCTATTGGGATTTGGCTCACGGTGTGGGATTTAAAAACTTTTTTCAGGTGGTCAGGATCATTGTGTAGCCTGGTGGCAGAAGAATAAACACTTTGTTTATTTGTAGTAGTTTGTTGTTCGGAGGTTCGTTACCACCTCTTGTATGGAGCCATGTAATGATGTATATTGCTTGGTTTTGGAAGTATGTTTTGTAAGCCTTGGGGCGATTATATTAATGCATGTATGCAGTGATGATTTTGAGAGAGGAACCTTGGGATGGTGGTAGTTTTGTTGTTTTGGTTTGAGTTTCATGCTTTCAATGTTTCGTTTTCAAGTAAAAAGAGTGACTTCTTTATCAAATAAATGTTTTGTTCCAAATTCTTTGGTCATTTAAATCCCTGTTCAGAGATAAAGTTTTTAGATGTGATTTTGAGACTTGGAAATTTTTTTTGGTTTTTGGCTTGAAAATCTCTCAGGTGTTTCACTGCTCGAGCAGATCTCTGATCGCTCGAGCGGACCGCCACTGTGAATAAAAGTTTGGTTTTATTTTGAAATGAGGTTTTCGGATGAAAAAACTTTTGAATAACCTTTTGGGTATAGAATGGTGTATTTAGAGATTTATTTAACAAATAAAATCATGTTTTCGTGCTGGTTTCCATAGAGTCTTATTGTTTGAAAGTCAGGGCGTTACAACTTGGTATTAGAGCTTTGGGTTTGAATACCTAAGAGCTGTGGGAAGAGGTTGCATCATCCTGTAAGGATGGATGCGTGTGCTTGATTGCATGTATTTAAATGTTTTCATACGAAGAATATGATATCATATTGGTTATGAAAATGTTGTGTATACGTGAGCATGGGGGTTGAACCTTAGGATAGACTGGTTTGGCCTTTGGGCGTTTGGATTAACATACTTGGAAGCCAAGTTAGAAATGCGTTTGGTTGACGTGTTTTCTAGTAAGAAATCTAAGTAGGTTACCTAAATGGATGCGTCACCCTTGTTGGTTCTCCTCGGTATGTGAGATGTGTTTACATGATCGTCTATGGCTAAGTGTTGGTATGATTATGTGATTTATATCTGTAATAACTGTTGAAGAAAATACTGCCAAGATCATTGTTTTTGTAAACGATTTTAGGTAAAAAATTAACTGGACGGGCAAATGCCGAAACGGGCTCCAGATAAGACTTTTGATGACAAACGATCAAAATAAAACCTGTGTAACCAAAGTTAATTTAGAAGAATACCTTTTGTCAATCGATTCTTCAACTACGATTTGATTCTGAGTTGAAGCTTCTGTCAGATCTTCTACTGTATTCCATTACGCGATTCTCAAATGTACTGTGGGCTACGGACTATTGAGAACTCGTATCGGCAGAACGCAAATATATTTAGTATTGAAAGACAAATTATAATATAAAATTGGTTCAACCTATCCGCATATATATAGGGCTACAGCAGGGACCTGGGGAGTAATTATGAGTAAGACTTCTAGTGGAATACAGACACCTATCAGCAGTTTCTGCAATTATGAAAAGATAGCAGCGATTTTTGCAATTTTTATAAAATACTGAATTACAGTTCACACCACCAAAGAACTATAATTGCACTCTGACCCCCAATCTTAAGACTTTCTAGCATTGAGCTCTTGTTATTAAATACTTACAATTTCTCTCAATGTTAAGATCTCCAATACCCGCCAATTAAATTTAATTACTGAAAATTTAATTTAATTGGCATCTTGATATTCTTTAAGCCCTTCCGCTTAACTTATTTCCCACCGGATATTTAAATTCACCTGTACGATTTGGCCTGATCAAAACTTAGAAGTTTCCTTAAGGGGGTATCGTTAATCCCAATCTTTCGGGATGCGAATTCCATCAATAATTAATATTTGTCATATAAATAATACTGCTATCCAACTCAACGAGAATATAGACCCATGTAAGATCGCACCCTCTAATGAATCAAAATAACGAATATTAAATATACGCAAAATAATAATTATTTTAGGATTAAGAGGATAAGCATTATCGATAATAACCTTAGGATGTGAATTAATTTATATAGTCAGAATAAAATTAATTACCCAAAATGTCCCGTTCAATACACACAAAGTGTATTGACACAGAGGGTCGGAACAATAGACGACATTATTATCTGTTCCCCGTAACCAAGACAGGCCTACTAAAAGTCTGTGCCAAAGTTGTACCGATGGTATGTCCATTTCCATCTAAACTGTGAACATAAAACTTATATTCTACAAGAACCTAAAATCTGA
>JAUMHN010000001.1:2614501-2658801 GCA_032360265.1 Heliamphora ciliata
AGAAAGATCATTGAGAGTAAATGTATAAATATTTTCATGTCTTTGACCTTCAAGAATAACTTTGTTATTGGTTGAATTTTCAATAACACACTTAGTACGATCAAACACAACTTTGTAACCTTTGTCACAAAGTTGGCTTATGCTAAGAAGGTTATGTTTAAAGCCATCAACAAGCAAAACATTTTCAATAGAAGGGGAATGAATTTTACCAATACTGCCAATTTCTATAATTTTCCCTTTGCTATTGTCTCAAAAAGTCATAAATCTGCCATCTTTTGGTTTGAAAGATGCAAACATCAATTTGTCACATGTCATGTGTTTTGAGCAAGCGCTATCAAGATACGACATCCCCTCCATGAATGAGGATTTTAAGACATACCTGCAAGGAGAATTATGTTTTGATCTTTGGTACCCAAATTTTCTTGAGTCCTTTGGTGTTAGTTCCTTGAGAATGTATTCCTTTAGGAACCCAAGCCTTCTTGACCGAACTATTAGATAATCTTCTGTGTGGACAGTGTGTAACAGTGTGTCCATGCTCATAACAGTGAAAGCAAGTGGCATTTGTATAATTTGATGATGCTTTGACAAAAATGTTATTTAAGAATTTTTGTTTCTTCTTGGGCTTATAACCAATTCCAGCTTTGTCAAAAACACAATTTTGCATACGAAGAAGTTTATCCCAGTTGTTCTTTCCTTGAGTGAACTTGTAAAAAGTTTTTGTAAGATCCTCAACTTTTTCACTTAAGGCTTTGTTTTCTTCTCTCAAAATAGAGACTTGTTTTGTCAAAACAGATTTTTCACTTTTCAAAGTCTCAATTTTAGTTGAGGAGGAAAGAACTAACTTTTTCAAAATAGAGTTCTTTACACCAATTTTTCTTAACTCATCATGAAAATCTTCAAAAGCACTTTGCAATTCATCTAAAGAAAAAGGGTCAGGAGTTACCTCGTCATCTTCTCTGGCCATGAGACATAGATTTGCTACTTCATTTTCCTTCTTTTCATCCTCAGCGCTGATGTCATCACTTTCACCCAAGTAGCTATCATGGCCTTTTTAAAGCTCTTTTTAAATTGCTTTTTGAGCTGATGACATTCAATTTTTACATGTCCAGACTTTTTACACTCATAGCAGATGATTTCTTCCTTTTTGAATTCGTTCTTGAACTTGCTAGAGTCACCTTTGAACTTGGTGGGCTCGCCTCGGTGTCCTTCCTTCTTGAAGAACTTTCTTCCTCCTTGTTTCTTATTTCTAAGAAACTTTTTGAATTTCCTTGTGATGAGAGCTATGTCTTCATTTTCATGACATGAGGAGTCTTCCTCATATTCTTCTTCATGAGTTGAGGACTTGAAGGCGATGCCTTTCTTCTTTTTGTTATCTTCTTCTTCGTCCATCTTGATGTTCATCTCATGGGTCATGAGAGAACTAAGGAGCTCTTCTAGATTGAGAATGTTGAGGTCTTTAGCTTCTTGAATAGCTGTAACCTTTGCTTCCCAACTCTTTGGCATACACCTTACAATTTTTTGTACTATTTCTGCATTAGTGTAAATCTTGCCAAGAGATTTCAGTCCGTTAATAATATCAGTGAAGCGAGTAAACATATCAAAAATTGTTTCATCATGCTTCATTTTAAATAGTTCATAGTTATGCACAAGTAGACTGATTTTTTACTCTTTCACTTGACTGGTATCCTCATCGGTAATTTTGAGTTTATTCCAAATTTTCTTTGTGGTGTCACATGTAAAGATCTTATTGAACTCATTTGGGTCAAGTGAGAAATATAGGAGATTCATAACTTTAGCATTTTTTTGTATCTCCCTAATATCAGTTTCAGTCCATTCAGCCTCTGGTTAGGGATAGCAGCCCCCTCAACAGTTTTGGTGGGTCTTTTGGATCCATTTATGATAACCCGCCAAAGGTCGTACTCTACGGTTTGAATGTAGATTCTCATTCTAGCATTTTAATAATTGTAATTTGTTCCATTAAATAAGGGAGGTCTATTAATCGACTGACCTTTGGATTTGATAGGTCCGATGCTAGTGGTTGCCATAAAAACTCTTAGACCGTTAAGTCAAAAATAAGAGCTCAAGTTTTGATACCAATTGTTAGTTCTAGGCAACCCAAGAGGGGGTGAATTGGGTCTTTAAAAAATAAATAACAATTTAAAAATATTTTTAAAAACCTTTTAGTATTGCAAACAGATATAGCAATTTAATTAAAGATAAGAGCAATGCAAATATTAAAGAGGTTAGGATAGAGAGATTGAATCGGACACCAAGGATTTATAGTGGTTCGGCTTCTTCCAAGCCTACGTCCACTCCTCAAGTTCTCCCTTGAGTATTTTCACTATACAGAATACTTCACAGACGTATTCTAAGCCTTTACAATCTTCAAGACTCCGCTTGAATAAGCTGAACGTTTACTGGCACATTCACAAGCCTAAAACAGCTTCAAGAAGATTCTATGAAAACAAGCCCCTGTTTTCTTCTAATATCTCTTGAACTCTTCTTTGATAAGATTTACTCACTCACTCAAAGGATAAAGGGTGACTCACCCTTGAATACAATAAATGAAGAGTATTAATGAGAAACACTCACTCTCTTTACAGAAATGATTTAAAATGAATGAGAAAGCAAAGAGAGATGAGGAACAAGAGCAGGAGATTTAGCAATAAATGAGAGCTTGAGATTTCTAAGATTGATTCAAGCAATGGAACAGTAAATGTAGGTTTTCTGTTGTTTTAAATGTTGAGAAGTTACTCCTTATATAAGCTCTTGTGCATTCATGACCGTTGGAGGTAGGTGGGAGCATTAAATGTCAAAAATTCAGCCGTTGAGATTTGCCGCGTGTTTAAATTTTCGTCACAGGGGTCGACACAAATGCCTTTGGTGTCGACACAAAATGTCTTGGGTAAGATCCCTTAAGTGGTTGGGTCGACACAAATATTCTGAGGGGTCGATACAATTTTACACTCTACCTTACCAACATCATGGTGTCGACACATTTGGATCTGATGTCGACTCATTTGAAACTTCAGCATCTGGAGGAGGCACTTTGTGTCGACTCATGTCTTCTTTGGTGTTGACACTAAGTTTTGTAGAAAGCCTTGGTATATTTGTGTCAACACTTGAGGTCTCTGGTGTCGACACCACAAATTCTTCAGTCAGGCTCGGGACTTTTGTGTCCACTCATCTTCAACTTTGTGTCGACACCAAAATTTGCAGGTGGCCTCAGTTGTTTTGTGTCGACGTAATTTTCATTTATGTCGATCCAAACTTCCGGATACCAAAAGTGAGGATCACTTTTGTGTCGACACAAATGTAATTTGTGTCGACTCTTTTTGAGTCCTAAGTGCAATAGCTCTTTTGTGTTGACACATAACTTGTTTGTGTCGACACTAACATTTTGATACCTGAAAAAATAACTTCACAAAAATGTTAGGGTGTCAAACCATTTGATCAATGGGTGTTGACACACTTGATGAGGTTCAAGTATACTTTGTCTTAAAAGTGTTTGACTTATTTTTCAATTGGGTTTAACACAAAATATTCTCATTTAAGAATAAGTGAGTGTTTTAATCTTTTTGGGAGTTAAGTCATTTCTTTTTGGCTAAGATGTCAACTTAATTATTCAAAATGTGTTAACACTTTCATTTTAGAAATATAAAATATTATCATTTTAAATCTGTTTATTCTTAAAAAATAAATTGTGAAAATCATCAAAATCAAAATAAAAAGCCATTGGGCAAACAGCCTGCAAAACAAAGTTAGCACAGTTCTAAATCTACCCGATCCCTCGATTAAACCATAAACAAATTCAAAATAGCCCTGATACTAATTGTTGGAGGCAAACTGCCAAGATTATTGATTTGTAAATAATTTTTCAAAAAATATAAACTGGACAAGCTATTGCCGAAATAAACTCCAGATAAAAAGTTTTTGATGTCGAACGATCAAAAATAAAAACTAGTGCCACCACAGTTAATTTAGAAGAATACCTTTCAGTCGTTTATTCAGCTAGGAACTTTGATTCTCTGAGTTGAAGCTTTGAACAGACCTTCTACTGTAATTTCGATGCGATTTCTGAACGTTGTGTGGGTTATGATACTTCGAGAACTGATACCGGTTGAACCCGGACAACCTTAGTCTTGAAAGACAACTTATGAATTTGGTTTAGTCTACTCGCGTATTTATAGGCTACAATAGGGATCTGTAGTAATTGTGACATAGACTTCAAGTGTGACCCAGATACCCTTCTAGCGGTTTCTGGAAATATGCAATCCTCTCAGTGGTTTCTGTAATTATAAAAACCTTGAAACGGTTTCTGTAATTTTCAAAAAATACTAAATTATAGTTCATAGCACTAAATTCTTATTATTAAATTCTTAACTCGAGACCAATTTTCATTGAGCCCCTATTATTAAATTCTTAACTCATCTCCTCATGTTAAGATTCTCGATACCGGCTAATTAAATTTAATTATTGACAATTTAATTTAATTGGCTTCTTTAAAAATTTCTTAAACCCTTCCGCTTAACTTATTTGACTGCCAGATAATTAAATCTACCTGCAGGGTTTGGATCAGTCGAAACTTATAAGCTTCCTTTAGAGAGTATCGTCAATCCCGAACAATAATAACGTGAATTCCGTCAATAATTAATATTCACCATATAATTAATATCGCTATCCAACTCACCAGGAATATAGATTCATATAAAATCGTACACTCTAATGATTCAAAACAATAAATATTAAATATATGTAAATAATAATTATTTCGAGATTAAGAGCATGAGTACTTATAATAAACTTAGGGTGTGAATTAATTTATATAGTCAGTATAAAATTAATTACCCCAATGTGGTCATGTTCAATACACACAAAGTGTACTAACATAGAGAGTCAGAACAATAGATAACGCTATTATTTATTTCCCGATGATTTGTTCAATTCCATTTAAATTTGAACAAAACTTATATTCTGCAAGAACCTATACTCATATCTTCTATGTACAAGTTGTACTCTACACACTAGATTAAATACTGTATAAAATAAAGGACAACTATGCATAACATTAAAGAAATGTTATTGCATTCATTGCTTATTAAGATTCTCATAAAATAAAATAAAAAAATTTTATTAAAAAAATTAAATACTAAAACCAAATAAATCAATGATTTTTAGTATGCAACCCTGACACACTCGTATTCGCAGCTCTGGGAAATTTGATAGTTAGACTTATTACAATACTACAGAAAGGGGAAGTTTGTAGGATAAGGCTTTTTAGGTTAACACTAATCAAACAACTCCCGTGCCTTAGGCATGCGATGTGATTTTGAAAGACGTGATATAGTCGGCTTAAGATTTTAGTAAGACGAGGCAACTATTACTCGAGGTGCTAAACGTTTAAGCCCAACCCTATCCACACACTCAATAAAGAATGACTCAAGTAAATAGGGACACATATTCGAAGAGAAATGACGCAGGTAAACCATCCACAACCTTTCACACGAAATATCGAGGATGGATTTTATTTTAAGGGAAGTAAATTGTAATGACCTGGTTCGAACTCTAGTTGCAACAACTCGATTTGTAATGACCCGTGTAACGACCCAGCCCAAACCCTAATATTAGCGACAGTTAGCCAATAAGATTTTAGGTCACTAGAAGATCAGAAACCCAAACTCGACCCGAAAACCTAATTTCATCCGAAAACCCTAACAAGATCTAATACTCAAGAGGCAAAACCATAATACTCAGAGAAGACTCCCAACATCCCAAATTAAGTAAATAATATGAAATATTAAATTAAAAATCAAAATTTTTTATAATTATGGTAAAATGACCATTTTGCTCTTCGTACAGTAAAGTCTTAAAAATCTAAAATTTGACACATGGATGCTCTAAATCAAAGACTTAACATCAAAAATAATAAAAATGCCCCTAAGTGGCCAGCCACATTGGAGTTTATGCCCAAAAAGTGACATTTTACCTTTTTAAGCTAAAAAATAAAAAAAACATAGTACAAATCAAGTATTATTATGATCCAAAATTATTTAAAAAATTAATATACATAACAATATAATAATATAGGCCAACAAAAGTAAACAAATCATTATTGAAGTTCTTACACACTAAAATAAGTCAAAAAATTGTATCTTGTCAAACTAGCTTAATTTGACTTAAAAGCCTACACCTATTTAATCAATTACTATAAAACTTATAATAATTTATGAGAATAATAAATTAATCATAAACTTACTAAAATAAAATGTTTTAGTAGGTAGGTACTGGAGGCAAAACTATTAAGATCATTGTTTTTGTAAACGATTTTCAGTAAAAAATTAACTGTACGGGCAAACGCTGAAACGTGCACCAGATAAAACTTTTGATGTCGAACGATCAAAATTAAAATTATGCAACCACAGTTAATTTAGAAGAATACCTTTTACCAGTCGATTCTTCAACAATGATTTTGATTCTGAGTTGAAGCTCCCGTCAGACCTTCTACTGTATTCCCTTATGCAATTCCCGAACATAGTGTGGGTTATGAACTTTCGAAAATTCGTACCGACAGAATCTGGACAGCTTTAGTCTTCAAGACAAGTTATGAATTTAGTTCAGCCTACCCGCATATTTATAGGGTTACAACAGGAACCCATGGAGTAATTATGACTAAAACTTCCAGTGGAACACAGATACCCATCCAGCGGTTTCTGTAATTAAGCAAATCTCACAACAGTATCTGTAATTATGAAATCCTTGCAGCAGTTTCTACAATTTTCATAAAATACCAAATTACAGCTCACACCACTAAAGAATTGTAATTGCACTCTAAGCCATATTCTCAAGACCTTTTGCATTGAGCTCCTATTATTAAATGTTTAAATTTCTCCTCATGTTAAGATTCTTGATACCCAGTAATTAAATTTAATTACTAAAAATTTAATTTAATCGGCATCTTGAAATTCCTTAAACCTTTTCGCTTAACTTATTTGACTGCCGGATAATAAAATTCACCTACAAGGTTTGACCAAGTCAAAAGTTATAAGCTTTCTTAAGGGGGTATCGTCAATCCCGATCATTCGACACGTGGATTCCGTTAATAATTAATATTCACCATATAAATAATGCTGCTATCCAATTTACCAGGAATATAGACCCATATAAGATCGCACCCTCTAATGAATCAACACAACAAATATTAAATGTACGCAAATCAATAATTATTTCAGGATTAAAAGCATAAGCATTATTCATAATAACCTTAAGGTGTGAATTAATTTATATAATCAGTACAAAATTAATTATCCCAATGTGTCCTATTTAATACACACGAAGTGTACTAATACAGAGAGTCAGAACAATAGACAATGCTATTATCTGTTTCCCGTAACCAAGACAGGCCTACTAAAATTTTGTACTACAGTCGTACCGATGGTATATCCATTTCCATCTAAACTGTGAACATAAAACTTATATTCTGCAAGAACCTGAAATTTGATCTTCTGTGTGCAAGCCATACTCTACACACCAGATTAAATACTGTACAGAATAAAGGACATCCATGTATAACATAATATTAAAGAAATGATATTACATACATTGTTCATTAAGATTCTCATAAAATAAAAAATTAATTTTATAAAAATAAAATTAAATACTAAAAACATGATATTCAGTATACAACCCTAACAGTATCCCACTTATACTCAAAATCATACTGCCATACATCTGACACCCGTGCCCTCTACAAAACTATCAAAACTCTTAGTCGGTAAGCTCTTTGTAAAAAGATTTGTAAGGTTGTCTCCTGATGCAATCTTGGTCACAACAACATCATCTCTCTGTACAATTTCTCGTATCAGGTGATACTTACGCTCAATGTGTTTTCCTTTCTTGTGTACTCTTGATTCCTTCAAGTGTGCAACTGCTCCGCTATTATCACAATAAAGTGTAATAGCCGACTGAAGTAAATGTACCATATATAGATCCAACATGAAGTTTTTGAGCCAAATGACCTCCTTGGCTGCTTCAGAAGCTACCACGTACTCGGCCTTCATAATGGAATTAGCAATGCAAGACTGCTTGATACTCCTCCAACTTATAACTCTACCTCCTAAGGTAAACACATATCATGAGGTAAACTTACGGGAATCCTTATCTGACTGAAAATCCGAGTCTGTATACCCTAAAGGTACTAGACAGCCTACCTGGTAAACCAACATATAATATTTAGTCCTTTTCAGGTACTTGATTATATTATTTACCGTAGTCCAATGCTCCTGGCTTGGGTTAGATTGATATCTGCTAACCATGCCAACGCCAAAGAAAATGTCGAGTTTTAGGACATTGATCCTTGGATAGAGTGATTCCATGCCTAAAAGGGAGAAACCCGTTTTTGGAATACTGCATGCTAAAACGAGTAAGGATATCATCGATATACTTTGCTTTTCATAAGCCCAGCATCCTTTGTTTTCGATCTTGCAAAAGCTTGATTCTAAGGATGTGACTGACATCTCCCAAGTCTTTCATATCGAACTATCTAGATAACCATACTTTTACCAAAGATAACATCCCCACATCATTTTCGATGAGAAAGATATAAACCACATAAATTACTAAAAAGACTACTATGCTTCCGTCATGTTTCTTGTACACATAGGACTCAGCTGGACTCTGATCAAAACCATATGACTTTATGACTTAATCAAACTGAGTATTCTAAGATTTCGATGCCTGCTTAAGTCACAAATTCTGATACTCTATAATAATCACACCATCGCACTGCTTTGATTCACTGTACTGATACACTATCTTGACATATGCTGCATAGATACACGGTGATTCATATTTATAGACACACACTTATGCGGATATACTACTCTTTGACATTCAGCACAGAAAAACTGACACGGTCTACGTGCCTTTAATTCTTTTTCTCTTGGCCTGTGTGCCATGTCAAACACATGTTAGAGGCAAACTGCCAAGATCATTGATTTGTAAAATATTTTTTGAACAAATAAAGCTAGATGGGCAATCGCTGAAACATGCTCTAGATAAAACTTTGGGTAAATTACACTGACCTCCCCTGAGGTTTCTAACAAAAACACTGACCTCCCCTGTGGTTTCAAAAATTGCACTAACTACCCTTCAGGTTGAATTTTAACATCAAACTCACCAAATCGTTAAAATTTTTAACGAAAACCACTGTTACAACCCCAAAACCACCCTCAAAACCACCCATACCCCAAAACCACCCCCAAAATCACTCTACCCGCAAAACCACCCCCAAAACCACTCCACCCCCAAAACCATTTCACCCAAAACCACTCCCCCACCCCCACCCCCACCCCCACTGCCCCCAAACCCACTACCGCCCCAAAATCACCGCGCACCACTCCCACGGCCACCCACAACCACTGCAGGGAGAGGAGAGAGAGAGAGAGGACAGAGAGCAAAGAGAGAGAGAGAGAGAGCAGAAAAGAGGGGTTGGTGGCGTGCGACAGTCGGCGGTGAGGGGTTGGTGGCGTCGGTCGGCGGTGAGGGCTTGGTGGTCGGTGGTCGGTCGTCATGTTTCATTGTATATATATATATATATATATGCACACAAGAGAGATAGCAGAGAAAGAGAGAGTGAGACCGCCAACCGCCGCCTGCCGCCACCAAGCCTTCACCGCCAACCGACGCCACCAGCCCCTCACCGCCGACCGCCGCACGCTACCAACCCCTCTTTCCTCCTCTCTCTCTCTCTCTTTGCTCTCTGTCCTCTCTCTCTCTCTCTCTCCTCTCCCTGCGGTGGTTGTGGGTGGCTGTGGGGGCAGTGCGCGGTGGTTTTTGGTGGCGGTGGGTTTAGGGCAGCAGTGGCTTTGGGGGCGGTGGGGGTAAGGGTGGGGGAGTGGTTTTGGGTGAAATGGTTTTGGGGGTAGAGCGGTTTTGTGGGTGGTTTTGGGGTATGGGTGGTTTTGGGGTATGGGTGGTTTTTGGGTTGTAAGGGTGGTTTCTATTAAAAATTTTAACGGTTGGGTGAGTTTGATGTTAAAATTAAACTTGAAGGGTAGTTAGTGCAATTTTGAAAACCACAGGGGAGGTCAGTGTTTTGGTTAGAAATCTCAGGGAAGGTCAGTGTAATTTACCATAAAACTTTTTGATGTCAAACGATCAAAATAAAAACCTGTGCTACCACAGTTAATTCAGATGAATACGTTTTGGTTGACTCTTCAACTACGAATTTTGATTTCCCGAGTTGAAGCTCCGGTCAGACCTTTTATTGTATTCCAGATGCGATTTTCGAACGTAGTGTGGGCTATGATCCTTCGAGAACTAAAACTGGTAGAACTTGGATAACCTTAGTCTTGAAAGACAACTTATGAATTTGGTTCAGCCGACCCGCATATTTATAGGGCTACAGCAGGGACCTATGGAGTAATTATGACATAGACTTCTAGTGTAACCCAAAAACCCATCCAGCAGTTTCTGCAAACATGCAAACCTCTCAGTGATTTCTGTAATTATGAAAATGTTGCAGCGGTTTCTGTAATTTTCATAAAGCACTAAATTACAGTTCACACCACTAAAGATCGGTAACTGCATTCTTAGCCATAATCTCAAGACCAATTTATATTGAGCTCCTGTTATTAAATATCTAACTCATCTCCACATGTTACGATTTCCAGTACCCCGCCAATTAAATTTAATTACTAATAATTTAATTTAATCGGCATTTTTAAAATTTCTTAAACCCTTCCACTTAACTTATTTGACTGTTGAATAATCAAATCCGCCTGTAGAGTTTGTCCCAGTCAAAACTTGTAAACTTCTTTAAGAGAGTATCGTTAATCCCGAACAATCGGGACGTAGATTCTGTCAATAATTAATATTCACTATATAATTAATACCACTATCTAACTCACCGGGACTATAGACCCAAAAAAGATTGCACCCTCTAATGAATCAAAACAACGAATATTAAATATAAGAAAATAATAATTATTTCGAGATTAAGAGCATAAGCACTCATAATAACCTTGGGGTGTGAATTAATTTATATAGTTAGTATAAAATTAATTATCCCAATGTGGTCCTGTTCAATACATACAAAGTGTACTAGCACAGCGAGTTGAAATAATAGACGACGCTATTATCTGTTCCCTGTAACTAAGATAGGCCTACTAAAACTCTGTACTACAGTTATACCGATGGCTTATCCATTTCCATCTAAATTGTGAACAAAACTTATATTCTGTAAGAATCTATAATCTGATCTTTTGTGTGCAAGTCATACTCTATACATCATATTAAATACTGTACAGAATAAAGGACAGGCATCCATAACATTAAAGAAATGATATTGCATACATTGCTCATTAAAATACTCATAAAATGGATAAATAAATTTATTAAAATAAAATTAAATACTAAAACTAAATAAAATCTATGGTTTTTAGTATACAACCCTGACAATCTCCTACTTATACTCAAAACCATGTTGCCATACATCTGACTCCCATGCCCTCTACTTGACTATTGAAAGTCTTAGCTGGTAGGCTCTTTGTAAAAGGATCTGAAAGGTTGTCTCCTGATGCAATCTTGGTCACAACAACATCATCCCTCTATACAATTTCTCGTATCAGGTGATACTTACGGTCAATGTGCTTTTCTTTTTGTGGATTCTTAGCTCCTTTAAGTTTGCAACCGCTCCGTTATTGTCACAATAAAGTGTTACAGCTGACTGAACTGAAGGCACCACATCTAGATCCAATAGGAAGATCCTGAGTCAAACGGTCTCCTTGGCTGCTTCAAAAGCTGCCACATACTCAGCCTCCATGGTGGAATTAGTAATGCAGGACTTCTTAATACTCCTCCAACTAATAGCTCCACCTTCTCCTAAGGTAAACAGTTCCACCTTCTCCTAAGGTAAACACATATCCTGAGATAGACTTATAAAAATCTTTGTCTGACTAGAAATTCGAGTCTGTGTACCATAAAGGTACTAGACTGTCTGCCTGGTAAACCAACATATAATCCTTAATCCTTTTTAGGTACTTGATTATATTCTTTACCGTAGTCCAATGCTCCTACCCTAGGTTAGACTAATATCTGTCAACCATACCAACGGCAAAGCAGATGTCAGGTCTAGTACAAAGCCTAGCATACATTAGGCTTCCTATTACCGAAGTATAAGGAACCACCTTCATCTTCTCTATCTCATCAGGTATCTTAGGACACTATTCCTTGGATAGACTGATTCCATACCTGAAATGGAAAAATCCTTTCTTAGAGTCCTGCATGCTAAAACGAGCAAGAATATCATCGATATACTTTTCTTGTGAAAAGCCCAATATCATTTGTTTATGATCTCGCAAAAGCTTGATCCCAAGAATATGATTAGCTTCTCTTAAGTCTTTCATATCGAATTGCCCAGATAACTATACTTTATCAAAGATAACAGCCCCACAACATTTTCAATGAGTAAGATATCATCTACATAAAGTACTAGAAAGACTACCATGCTTCTGTCATGCTTCTTGTACACACAGGACTTATCTAGACTTAAATGAAAATCATAAGACTTTATGGCTTGATCAAACCGAGTATTCCAAGACATCGATGCCTGCTTAAGTCTATAAATGGATCTCTTAAGCTTGCACAGCATGTCCTCCTGGCCTTTTTCTATGAAATCGTCTGGTTGTACCATATAGATACATTCGTCAAGACTTCCATTAAGAAAAGCTATTTTGACATCCGTTTGCCAAATTTTGTAATCCAAATGAGCCGCAATGGATAAGAGAATCCGGATCGACTTAAGCAAAGCTACCGGTGAAAACGTTTCCTTATAATCAATACCTTCTCTCTAAGTAAACCATTTTGCAACAAGTCTAGCTTTGAAGGTTTCAACCTTCCTATCTGCTCCTCTCTTCTTCTTGTAGATCCACTTACATCCGATGGGTTTTATCTCTTCAGGGGGTTCTACAAGTTCCTAGACCTGATTAGAATACATAGATTCTATCTCTGAATTCATAGCTTTTTACTAAAGATCTGCATCTTTATCTTAGAGTGCTTCATTGCAATTACAGGGTTCGGTATCTAGTTCTATCATAATCCTATCAAAAGACTCTCTCAAGAACATATACCGATCAGGTTGATGAACAACCCTCCCACTATGGCGTGGCACTACCTGCATCTGTGTACTAGTAGTAACACATTGTGCAGAATCTGAACCCTGTGCATCATTACCTACATGCTCGTCAAGCATGTTAATGGTAGCACCCTGATCATGATCTGCACCTGTCCCAATAATCCTCCCACTACGACGAGGCAATGGAATATAAGTGACTTGTGGTTCTTCTTCTGTTCAACTGGTATTTTCTCTCAATTCTTCTAGAACAATTTTACTTTTGGGCATATAGTCCATAATATATTCCTCTTCCAAGAATAGGGCATTTGTGCTAATAATGACCTTCTGATCCTTAAGATTATAAAATAAACCATCCTTCGTTCCCTTGAAATACCCAAAAAAGAAATAGACTTCTGTCTTCGGTTCCAACTTTTCCGCATTCCCTTTCAGCACATGTACTGGACACCCCTAAATCCGAATATGTCTTGGACTAGGCTTACGCCCGGTCCGCAATTATGTGAGAGTAGAAGGTACTGACTTAGAAGGTACCAAGTTCAGAATATAAGCCGTTGTCTCTAATGCAAGTCCCCAAAATGAATCGGATAATCCTGAATAACTCATCATTGATCTTACCATCTCCATAAGAGTCATATTCCTTTTTTCTACTACACCATTCTGCTGTAGAGTGCCTAGTGTAGTCAACTGGGATATAATCTCTTCTGACAACAAGTAGCCCCTAAACTCTCCAGAGAGGTACTCCCCACCATGGTCAGATAGAAGTGATTTGATACTTTTACCCAGACGCTTCTCTTCCTCCACCTTAAATTCTTTGAATTTTTGAAAGCATTCAGACTTATGGTGCATCAGGTAAATATATCCATACCTTGAGTAGTCGTCAATAAAACTGATAAACTACTCAAAGCCACCTCTAGCCTGGATAGTCATAGGATCACACACATCAGAGTTAACCAGTTCCAATGGTTCTTTAGCTCTATAGCCTTTAGCCGAAAATGGTCTCTTGGTTATCTTATCCTCCAAGCAGGACTCATAGACTAAAGGGGCCTCCACTTTCAGTGAACCCAAAGGTCTATCTTCTACCAGTCTATTTATCCTTTTTAGATTAATATGACCTAAATGTAGGTGCTAAAGAAATGCTTGATTCATTAAAGAAGGAAACTTTCTCTTATATGGTAAATTAGATGTTTATTCAATTCAGTTAGTTGCAGTGTAGGAGAGATAAGAGATATAACATACAGAACATCCACCAATGTACCAGAACAAATAAAATGTTTATTTTTTTTAATAACCACAGAGTCATTAAAATGAACCGAATACTTGTTCTTTATTAAATTAGAATCTGAAATTAAATTTCTTCTAATTGAAGGTACATAAAGAGAATCTTTCAAAATTAAAATTCTATCGCTACTAAAGTTGCGACTGACATCTCCTATTGTAGCTGCTACCACCCTGGTATTATTACCCATGTGTAGGTATATTTTTGCATCACTGAGCTGCCTGGTTCCTTAGAACCGCTACAAAAAATTACAGACATGATTAGTAGCTCCCGTATCTACACACTAGGTTCTGCTTATTGAGAAATTACCTGTTTTGTTCTGCTTATTGAGAAAAATCGAATATTGCTTTTTTCAATGCCCAAACTAGTTATAGTGATAGCACTTGCCTCTCGGCTTCTTCACACTTGCTTTTGGCCCCTTAGCTTCTTTTGCACCTGTGCCTCCCTGTTTCTAAACATTTTTCTTCTTCTTACCTTTTGGCTTAAAGGAAGAACCTTTTTTAGCCACATGCACAGAACTTGGCTTCCTAAGAACACCCTCGGCTGCTTGAAGTTCTTTAAGAAGTTCTGCAAATGAAAAGCTGAGCTTATTCATGGAATAATTCAGACAGAACTGCTTAAAACTATCAGGCAGTAACTGAAGTATGATATCGACCTGGGTTTCTCCGTCAATCACAGCTCCTAGAATCTTCAGTTCATTTTGAAGACTGATCGTGTAACACCCCGGTCCCGCAAGGCACCAAACCTACACAAAGGGATATGATCCCGCCGTAGACTAGCAGCCCAAAAGACAGACAAGGGATAAAGATATTAAGAGACCAAACAAGAACTTCTAAGCAACTACAACATTTTAATATCAAAAGAAGTAAACATGAGTCACTAGGGGTTCACCATCCCAAGGCATACATTACTTCTAAAAGATCAAAAACCTTTAGATCTTATACATGAAGCTTTGCCAACACTAAAACTAAACAAAAGAAAAATTGGCCAAAACGATTCCAACACCAGATCTAAAACTACTCGATGACGCCTGTGGTGGACCAACTCCAAGCCGTTCCTATTATCTGTAACCATAGAGGTTACAAGAGAGCGCACTTAGTATTATCATGAATAGAAAGGACAATTACTTAGTTAACGATAACTGAAAACCTTTTTCAAAAAAGAACAGTTCATCACATTTTTCACGAATAACATAGAAACTGATGCATTTGCTTGATTATGAAAACATCACAGATTATACAGAACCTTCTTAGTACAGCAAATAAAAATACGTTCCTGGCTCAACCGCCACAAATTTAAAATGCATGACTACTTTCTCAAATCTAGACTCAAACCCTAACAGTGTCCAAGTAGTTGTCAACCTCACGACTGGGAGTTTCGACGGTACCGTAACCTCAATTCTCAAAGCACGGATAGCAACGTGATGGAATGAAGGCTGTTCTCCACCAAGAATGAGTGGTATATGCGGTCCGAAACTTAGCCCGCAAAGCCTTTAGGGTAAAAACCCCCGCTTAACGGGACACCTCCCCTATAGGGATAAATGAAAAAACCCATAGTTGAGTAACCTCCCTCATAACGGGATATAAAAGGGCTGAAAACCCTTGTAACTTGGCACTTTAGAACAACCACACAACATTAACCATACTTTCATAGTAACATCATGCTAGATCAAAATATCATGGATAGCACACTTAAATTAAAAACATCATGGCTTTTGAAAACAACAGGTTCATACGATCGTCACACTGGTCATAATTTAAAACATGCGCTTCAAAGCATTTTCAAGCATCATTTACATAAATTCATGTTCAGATAATGGCTAAGTGCTCTCACCTTATATAAGGTACGTATAAGCTGAGTCTCCCCCGGCAAGCTAAGCAGGACTCCCGGGTTCTACAACCTTCCTACCTAACAAGCATAACACGACTCGATTATTAATCAAGGAATCCTCCCCCTTTTGCATGTGAAACTAAAATGATTATGACCGTAGAATATTTTTCTTGATTTTTGGGACCATGGTTACTTTCTTTTTTGGTTTAAGGGGTACTATGCGCTTGCCCAAACCTTCACTTGTTTAAAGATTTTACTTAACCATTTATTACTCTCTTCCAATCATTACATTTTAAGGTACCGCAACATCTTGAGATACTTAGACTTGGAATTGGATTAAGATTTTTGGTGAAGATTTAGATTCAAATATTCTCTACAACTTTTATGTTTAACACCAAAACCAAAACCTAAGGAAAAAGGGTGAATAAACCATCCCAAGCAAAGCCGGTTCAACAATTTTCTCAAGATTTTACCAAAAATATGCTTATGTTGGTCTCAAATTTGGGGTCTTGGACTACATAAAAATATGTAACAGAATGTTCCTTGGGGGCTGAAACTCAACAGAGACTTTCAAAAGGGTTTTTACCTACTAAACCACAATCCTTTGTTCTCTTTTTTGGTGGGTAGATAGATATACATTTTATCTACATGTTTCATGTTTTGACCAATGTTCGGATCTCATTTTAAAATAGGGTTTCCAAGTCAGTAGTGTTGACTGGTCAGAAAATGACACACTTTGGTAAAATTGTAATATCTTGAGTTCTAGTTATCAAAATGAGTTGAAACCAACTTTGGATGAAAGAAAACACAAAAATCTAAATCTGGACATAGAGAAAATGCTTAGATCAATTTTCTACATTGATTTGTGGCATTTCAAATCTCGGGGCAGAAACATCAATGTTCTAAAAAATTAAGCCTCTTAGGGTTCTAGTCTTTTACTTATGTTTTGTCATGTTTTTGTTCCATTTCTTGGTTTGCTTGTGTTTTATACTTTAATATCAAGGCTCCAACACACTTAGAAGTCATCAAACTCAAAGATAACAATACACAACAACTTCTCATATCACCCATAACCATAACAGCCCCAAATTCAAACTAGACCCCTTTTCGGTTTAATTTTGGTTCTCGATTCTTAGAGTTGTTTTAAGAGATGTGTTGGTGGATATTTTGAGGGATCTTAGACATAAGATTTAGAAATTTTACTTACTTGTTTGTGAGATCAAAAGATGATGGAAAACTATTAGGACTTGGCTTTTGGAACAATGGTCTCCAAAAACCCCTTTCTTGGATCCCTTCTTCTTCTTCTTCTTCTTCTTCTTCTTCTTCTTCTTCTTCTTCTTCTTCTTTTTTCTTCTCTCAAACTTCCATGGACCCTCAAAAACACTCACAATCTGGTCTTTCTCCCTCTCTCTCTCCACTGAAATATCAAGAGGGACGAAGGTGTTTGGGCCTTGTTTATACAGAAAGGCAAGAGAACAAAAAAATTTAATGTTTTGGTATTTTCCTTTCCTTCACAAGGGCTAATTAATTTAGTTTAAGAATTCAGGTGACAAAATCAGATTTGGGGAAGACAAATTCGGCTAGGGTCAGTTTGGGGGGACAAAAATCTGATCCCCCATCAATCAAAGGATTTTTCTTAGTTTTCGTGCCCCTATTGTGCAAGAAAATGTATTAAAAGTTAATTTGATGTATATTTTTGGTGTATTTTCCTACCAAGACGTATTATTTTAGTATATTTATAATAAATATAGTATTATCATGTATTATCATAATTTTCATAGCAATTGATTAAATAGATATAGTCTTTTAAGTCAAATTAAGCTATTTTGACAATATCTGACTTTTTGACTTATTTTATTGTGCATGAATTTCAATAATGATTTGTTTGCTTTTATTTACCTATAACACCATATTATTATGTATATTACTTGCTCAACAAGTATTGGATCATCATAATGCTTAATTTAGTACCTTTCTTATCATTTTAAGCTAAAAAGAAAGCAAAAATCTACTTTTGGCACTCTTCCCAAGGTGGTCGACCACTAAGGGATATTTTTGTTATTTTGTTCTTTACTACTTAATTGTACTTAAATCCTTAATTTAGGGTATTCATGTGTCAAAATTTAAATTTTTAAGACTTTTCGAGCTTAACTCTTGTCCAAAACAACTTGGTGTGATAACTTTGAGTTCTTAACCTCAGTATTAGGGTTTTAATATATGCTTGTGTGGTTCTCCCTCTTTCCCTAGTCTCAAGCTCGAAAATGTTAAACGATCGGGCCAATTTTTCTTACCGAACTTAGGTTCGAGATTTCGTTTTCTTTTTTTGAAATGTTCTTTCTTTTATATTCGTATACCTGAGTTCGGGTTATTACAATCTACCCTCCTTTAAGAAATTTCGTCCTCGAAATTTACATACCTTGCTCGAAGAGATGTGGGTACTTCTTTTGCATATCCTCTACTCGCTCGCACGTGGTTTCTTCCACTGAATGACTACGCCATAACACTTTTACTAAAGGAATGACCTTGCTTATCAAAACTTGTTCTTTCTTATTTAGTATCCCTGCTGGCTTCTCTTCAAATGTGAGGTCGGTCTTCAGGTCGATAGGTTGCGTTGTCAATACGTGTGAAGGGTCTGGCATGTATTTCCTCAGCATCAAAATGTGTAATACATCGTGCAGCCTTGCTAAATCTGGTGGCAGGGCTAATTGATTTGTTGTGCTCCCAATTCTCTGAATAATTTTGTATGGTCCAATGTACCGAGGGCTAAGTTTCCCTTTTTTCCCAAATCGCATTATTCCCTTCCATGGCGATATCTTCAGGAACACATGGTCCCCCACTACAAACTCCAGGTTGCGTCTCCGATTATCTGCATAACTCTTCTGCCTATCCTACGATTGTTTCAATCTCTCTCAGACCAACTTAAACTTGTCAGTAGTAATTTGAACTATCTCAGATCCAAGAAACTTTCTCTCTCTGATTTCCTCCCAACAAATTGTGCTTCAACATTTTCTGTCGTACAACACTTCGTAAGGGGCCATCCATATAGTTGACTGAAAACTATTGTTATATGCGAACTCGATCAACGAAAAATGTTCTTCCTAGCTTCCATCAAAGTCTAGAATGCATGCTCTAAGCATATCTTCTAAGGTCTGAATTGTCCCCTCCGATTGACAGTCAGTCTACGAATGGAAAGCTATGCTAAATTTTAGAGTAGTCCCCAATGCTTCTTGTAAGATGGGCCAAAACATTGACGTAAAACGTGGGTCTCTATCTGATATTATAGAAACTGGTACTCTGTGTAGCCTAACTATTTCATCGATATAAAGCCGTGCAAATAGATCCATCGAAAACATCATCTTTATTGGTAGGTAGTGAGCTGACTTCGTCAACCTGTCCACAATTACCCAAATAGCATCTTTCCCCTTGGGTGTTCGAGGAAGTCCAGATATGAAATCCATGGTAATATGTTCCCACTTCCACTCGGGTATAGGTAATAGTTGTAGTAAAGAAGCCGGCAGGAGCCGGCTTCTGGTGTTCAACCTTAACTTGCTGGCATACTAAACATCTTGTCACGAAATTCGCTACGTCCTTCTTTATTCCACTCCACCAGTATTATTCCTTTAAATCTCTATACATCTTAGTACTTCCCAGGTGCATGGTTTATATCGAGTTATGCGCTTCATCTAAGATCAGCCTCCTCAACTCTCCATTATTGGGCACATACAATCTATGACTGAACCACAATACGTCATCTCGAAATTCAAATTCTATCTTTCCTTTAGCTGCTACTTTCGCCCTTATCTTGTCCACTTGATTATCAACCAATTGAGCTGCTCAAATTTGATCTAATAAGGTTGGTCTTATGCTCGGAGTTGCTAATAGCCCTCCATTCTTTCCTATGGCAAGATGGGTTCTAAATGTAATTCAGAAAAAGTATCAGCTCGTACCCCTCGTAGATGCACTATTTTTCCCAATGATTTTCAACTTAGGGTATCAGCAATGACATTAGCCTTCCCCAGATAATAGTGAATCGTGCAATCATAATCCTTAATTAACTCCATCCATCTCGTTTGCCTCAAGTTCAGCACCTTTTAGGTGAAAATATACTTCAAGCTCTGATGGTCCGTAAAGATCTCACAAGGGATGCCGTACAAATAATGTCTCCATATCTTGAGCGCGAAGACGATTGCAGGTAACTCTAGATCGTGGGTAGGGTAATTCTTCTCATGAGGTTTTAATTGTCTGGATGCATAAGTGATAACCTTCCCATGTTGCATCAAAACGCAACCCAAACCTTGGTGTGACGCATCACTATAAATAACAAAGCCCTCGTTGCCTGACGGAAGGGTAAGCACAAGTGCTGACACCAGTTTGGACTTCAACTCTTGAAAACTTCGTTCGCATGCGTCAGACCATTCAAACTTGACATTTTTCTGAGTTAGTCAAGTCAAAGGTTTCGCAATCAGGGAAAAGTCCCAAATAAAATGCCAGTAATAACCAGCTAGCCTTAAAAAGCTTCGTATCTCCTTCACGCTGGTCGGCCTTTTCCAATTAAATACTGCTTCTATTTTTGTTGGGTCCACTTGAATTCCTTCTCCGGATATAACATGACCCAAAAACACCATTCGATCCAACCAAAACTCACACTTACCAAATTTTGCATATAACTTATGTTTCCTCAGACTTTGCAAAGAAATCTTCAAATGTTCTCTGTGTTCCTCCTCACTCCGAGAATATATTAGGATGTCATCTATGAATACAATCACGAATTGGTCTAGAAAACTTCTAAACACTTGATTCTTCAGATCCATAAACACTATAGGCACATTCGTTAACCTGAAAGGCATCACCACAAATTCATAATGCCCATAACGGGTCCTAAAGGCAGTCTTGAGTACATCTAACTCCCGCACTTTCAATTGATGGTATCCTGACTTCAAGTCTATCTTTGAGAACACTTTGGCACCTTGCAATTGGTCGAGCAGGTCGTCTATCCTAGGTAAAGGTTACTTGTTCTTAACGGTCACCCTATTCAATTGTCGATAGTCGATACACATCCTCAATGTTTCATCCTTCTTTTTCATGAATAGTACAGGTGCTCTCCATGGTGAGATGCTAGGTCAGAGGAATCCTTTTTCTAGTAACTCTTGTAATTATTCTTTCAACTTTAACAGCTCAGCAGGTGGCATTCTATAGGGAGGAATAGATATGGGTGCTGTGCCCGGGTAGAGATCGACCGATAACTCCACTTCTCGGTCTGGGGGTAATCCTGGTGAATCATCTGGAAAAATATCTTGAAACTCACAAATAACTCGTACCTCCGAAAGCTTCTTTTCTTCTATCTCTACGTCCACCACATGTGCCAAAAATCCTTGGCAACCCCTCTTTAACATCTTCGAAGCCCTAATGGCCAACACGATTCGAATAGGTGTTCTACTCTTGTCCCCTTGGAAAACAAATTCCTCCTCCCCAAGTATCCTGAAGATTACTCTTTTTCTAAAATAGTCTAGCGATGCATGGTAGGATAACAACCAGTCCATCCCAGGAATCAAGTCAAAATCAAACATAACCAAAGGCATCAAATCTACCAATATCTCCCTATCTTCTATCTTCAACACACAATCTTTACACACACTTTTAATTACCACTTCTTCTCCTATAGGTGTAGCTATGGCTATCACGCAATCAAGTGGTTCCATCCTTATAGTATCTACTTGTGTTATGAAAAAGTGTGATACAAACGAGTGTGTTGATCCAGGGTCTATCAGAATATAGGCATATTTATCAAAAGCGGTAAGTGTACTTGTCACTACATCAGGTATTACTTGAGCATCTTGGCTTGTGATAGCAAAAACTCGTGCCAGGACCCTCGGGGCCTCCATTAGTCCTTTTCCCCTATCTTGAACACTTTCAGCTGGCCCATCCACTCTTTTACTTCCTATAGATGATTGCGCTGGTAGTCTGGAATGTCCGCATTGAGTAGTGATGTGCCCCGGTTCACCACAATGATAGCAAACGATTCCTTGGTTGATCCTTGGGCAATCCTTCTTAAAGTGGTCAAGGGCTCCACATTTGAACCAACCATTTATTTTTGTCTCCTTCGTTCGTTCAGACGTTTCCTTCTTAGGTCGGTCCCCTCTAGGTTTGAAATTTCTTGTAGGCGACTGATGACTCTGGCTTCTGAAAGCCGGTGGCCTCGTATCACCACTCCTAGGACCTTTGCCCTCTATCTTGCTCGTCGTTAGATTTCCAAACTTGTGCTTCTTAAAGTCTTCTCGTCTCCCTTCTCCCTCTTTCACATCTTTCTCAGTCATTTTTTCCTTGTTCACTAGACTTGCATAGTTATTTATTTCGAGAACCGTCATCCTCATTTTGATTGAAAAATTTAACCCCTTTTTAAACCTCCTGCACCTCGTCTCCTCATCGGGCATAAGCTGGGTGGTATATCGTGACAATTCTGTAAACTTCATCTCATATTCTGCTACAATCATCCTACTTTGTTCCAGATCAATGAATTCTTGCTCCATCTCATATTTGTAAGTTATGGGTTTATATTGTTCGTCGAACGCCCTCATGAAACGATCCCAAGTAATCTTCTGGGGTACGGGAGGTTCAATTACTAGCATCGGCATTTTCCGTAATCGCTTTGTGGCTTTCAACCAATGATATGCTTCTCCTCTGAACATAAAAGCTATGAGGTCGATCCTATCATATGCCTCTACCCCTAGCCTACCCAAAATACGTATGGCATCCTTCAACTAGTTTTTTGCTTCTGCGGGGCTAAGGGTTCCTGTGAACTCCTTTGCGCCCAAGTCCTTGAATTGCTTGATTAGGGACTTATTGTTCCTTTCAGCTTGCATTTCAATCCACCTTGCATTTTGTTCTGTCAGTCTTGCGATTGGCTCCAACATCCTAGCAGTTGGGTCAGGTACTATCGGTCCAACTTGCAGAGATTCTTCTTGCTGCATTTCATTAATCTGGTTCGGGTTGAAAGACGCTCCATCTGAGTTTTCCATGCTTCTCTCTATTGTAAGAAAGGTATGCATTAGGGCTCAACACAAGAGACCAACTTATAGACATAAAGATAAGAACAAACTGTCTATAAAAGGTTTTAATGACATAAGAGTCGTCCCCCCCTTAAAAGATAACCCACTTAAACTGTGCAAACGACAACAACACAAGGCCCCTTCCGGGTTATCTCCTCAATCTAATAACTTGCTTAGACTTCCAATTAGGACCCTACGTTTGCAGAACGCATTTCCCAAATGAACCTCAAAGCCAGTAAGTCAAATGCCCAAAGACAAAGGTATGACAACCCTAGGCCTAAACTACTCTTCTCAACAAATCGTGAGACGACACACCTAACCAATGGTCCACCACAAACCACACTCTAATAAGTCTACAGAATCTATAACCTAGGGCTTTGATACCAAAATATAACACCCCAGTACCGCAAGGCACCAAACCTAACAAAGGGATATGATCCCACCACAGGCTGGAAGCCCAAGAGATAGACAAGGGATAAAGATATTAAGAAACAAAATGAGAACTTTTAAGCAACCACAGCATCTTAATATCAAAAGAAGTAAACATAAGTCACTAGGGGTTCACCATCCCAAGGCATACATTACTTCTAAAAGATCAAAAACCTTTAGATCTTATACATGAAGCTTTGCCAACACTAAAACTAAACAAAAGAAAAACTGGCCAAAACGATTCCAACACCAGATCCAAAACTACTCGATAACGCCTGTGGTAGACCAACTCCTAGCCGTTCCTATTATCTGTAACCACAGAGGTTACAAGAGAGTGCACTTAGCATTATCATGAATAGAAAGGACAATTACTTAGTTAACGATAACTGAAAGCCTTTTTCAAAAAAGAACATTTCATCACATTTTCCACGAATAACATAGAAACTGATGCATTTGCTTGATTATGAAAACATCATAGATTATACAGAACCTTCTTAGTACAGCAAACAAAAATATGTTCCTGGCTCAACCGCCATAAATTTAAAATGCATGACCACTTTCTGAATTCAAGACTCAAATCCCAACAGTGTCCAAGTAATCATCAACCTCACGACTGGGAGTTTCGATGGTACCGTAACCTCAATTCTCAATGCACGGATAGCAACGTGATGGAATGAGGGCCACTCTCCACTAAGCATGAGTGGTATGTGCTGTCTGTGACTTAGCCTGCAAAGCCTTTAAGGCAAAAACCCTTGCTTAACGGGACACCTCCCCTATAGGAATAAATGAAAAAATCCATAGTTGAGTAACCTCCCTCATAGCAAGATATAAAAGGGTCGAAAACCCTTGTAACTTGGCACTTTTGAAAAATCACACAATAATTACCATACCTTCATAGTAACATCATGCTAGCTCAAAATATCATGGATAGCACACTTGATTTAAAAATATCATGTCTTTTGAAAACAGCAGGTTCATGAGATCATCAAACCGGTCATAATTCAAAACATATGCTTCAAAGCATTTTCAAGCATCATTTACATAAATTCATGTTCAAGATAATGGCTAAGCGCTCTCACCTTGTATAAGATGCGTATAAGATGAGTCTCCCTAGGCAAGCTAAGCAGGACCCCCGGGTTCTACAATCTTCGTGCCTAATAAGCATAACACGACTCGATCATTAATCACGAAATCCTCCCTCTTTTGCATGTGAAACTAAAATGATTCTGACTGTGGAATATTTTTCTTGATTTTTGGGACCATGGTGACTTTCTTTTTAGGTTTAAGGGGCACTATGCACTGCCCAAACCTTCACTTGTTTAAAAATTTTACTTAACCATTTATTGCTCTCTTCCAATCATTACATTTTAAGGTACCATAACATCTTGAGGTACTTAGACTTGGAAATGGATTATGATTTTTTGTGACAATTTAGATTAAAATATTCTCTACAACTTTTATTTTTAACACCAAAGCCAAAGCCTAAGGCAAAAGGGTGAATAAAGCATCCCAAGTAAAAATGGTTCAGCACTTTTCTCAAGATTTTACCAAAAATATGCTTCTGTTGGTCTCGGATTTGGGGTACCAGATCAAGTCCAAATGTGACCATTTGTTTTTATGTTCTATTTCAACAAGTCCCCTATAAGTGTCATGTTTAGAGCTAAGGGTAGATGTTTGGAACAAGTAAGACTTCTTGGCCATTTTAAAAAGTAGGTTCTGTCAGCCGCCAAAACTCAGCAGAGCTGGTTGTGGACAGAGAGTTTGAAATAGTTTTGGTGTATCTTCCCGAGGATTTAAGGTTTGATTGTTAGGAAAAAGTACTTCAATATGTTAGCTACAATATTCACGTAGACCGCTTTTGGAATAGATCACTAAAAATAGGTGTTTTGAGCTATATAAAAATATGTAACAGAATGTTCCTTGGGGTTTAAAACTCAACAGAGACTTTCAAAGGTATTTTGAACTACCAAACTCCATATTTTGTTCTCGTTTTTGGAGGGTAGATAGATATACATGTTATCTACAACTTTCATGTTTTGACCAGAGTTCAGATCTCATTGTAAAATAGGGTTTACTAGTCGGTAGTGTTGACTGGTCGAAAAATGACACACTTTTGTAAAATTGCAATATCTTGAGTTCTAGTTATAAAAATGAGTTGAAACCAATTTTGGATGAAAGATAACACAAAAATAAAAATCTGGATACAAAGAACATGCTTAGATCAATTTTCTACATTGCCTTATGGCATTTCAAATCTCAGAGCAGAAACATCAAAGTTCTCAAAAGTTAAGCCTCTTAGAGTTCAAGTCTTTTACTTATGTTATGTCAAGTTTTTGTTCCATTTCTTGGCATGCTTGTGTTTTAGACTTTAATATCAAGGCTCCAGCACACTTTGAAGTCGTCAAACTCAAAGATAACAACATATAACAACTTCTCACATCACCCATAATCATAACAGCCCCAAATTCTAACACTACGCCTTTTCGGTTTAATTTCGATTCTCGATTCTTAGAGTTGTTTAAAGAGATGTGTTGGTGGATATTTTGAGGGATCTTAGATATAAGGTTTATAAGTTTTACTTACTTGTTTGAGAGATCAAAAAATGGTGGAAAACTATTAGGGCTTTTGGAACAATGGTCTCCAAAGACCCCTTTCTTGGATCCCTTCTTCTTCTTTTTTTTTCTTCTCTCAAACTTCCATGGACCCTCAAGAACACTCACAATTTGGTCTTTCTCCCTCTCTCTCTCCACCAAAATATCAAGGGGGAAGAAGGTGTTTGGGCCTTGTTTTTATAGAAAGGCAAGGGAACAAAAAATTTAAATGTTTTGGTACTTTTCCTTTCCTTCACATGGGCTAATTAATTTAGTTTAAGCTTTGAGGTGACAAAATGAGAATTGGGGAAGAAAATTTTGGCTAGGGTCTGTTTGGGGGGACAAAAATCTGATCCCCCATCAATCAAGGGATTTTTCTTGACTTTCGTGCTCCTATTGTGTAAGAAAATGCATTAAAAGTTAATTTAATGTATATTTTTGGTGTCTTTTACTACTGTGACCTATTATTTTAGTATGTTTATGATAAATATAGTATTTTTATGTATTATCATAGTTCCCATTGTAATTGATAAAATAGATGTAGTTTTTTAAGTCAAATTAAGAGATTTTGGCAATATCTGACTTTTTGACTTATTTTGTTGTGTATGAACTTCAATAATGATTTGTTTGCTTTTATTAACCTATAACACCATATTATTATGTATATTACTTGCTCAACAAGTATTGGATCATCATAATACTTACTTTAATACCTTTCTCATAATTTTAAGTTAAAAAGAAAGCAAAAAGCTACTTTTTGACACTCTTCCCAAGGTAGTCTGCCACTAAGGGGTATTTTTATTATTTTTTATTTTTCTACTTAATTGTACTTAAATCCTTGATTTAGGATATTCATGTGTCAAAATTTAAATTTTTAAGACTTTTTGAGCTTAACTCTTGTCTAAAACAACTTGGTCTTATAACTGAGTTCTTAACCTCAGTATTAGGGCTTTAATATATGTTTGTGTGGTTCCTTCTCTATCCAAGGTCTCAAGCTCGGAAAGGTTAAATGGTCGGGCCGGTTCTTCTTACCGAACTTAGGTTCGAGATTTCATTTTCTTTTTTTTTGAAATGTTCTTTCTTTTCTATTCATATACCTGAGTTCAGGTTATTACAGATCATCTTCAGAACATGAGCCCTAACTGGAGTGCCTTCAGCCATGCTTATATTTATAAGAGACTTCATGGCCCCTTGCCTAGCAGCACAATTTTGATCCCCTAACATTTCGTTGAGGTTCATAATCATGTCATAGGCACTGGGCATAGATTGATGCTTATGCTGTAATACATTTGACATGGAAGCCAAAATGTAAAAGAGAGAGATCTTATCAGCTTTCTGCCACTTTTGATAAGCCCGAGTTTCCTGTTTGGTCACCTTATCATCAAGTATTGGTGGACAAATCTCAGATAATACAAATTTAGAGTCCTCAATAGTTAAGACAATGTCTAAATTCCTTTTCCAGTCTACATAGTTTGGTACCGTTAATTTGTTTTCTTTGAGTATGGTCATGGATTGAAAGCCATTTTAATCCTAAGAATCACATAATTAAAAATAAGCATTAATTATGATGAGCAAAATTTTGAATTTATTTTAAAATTAGTTCCCTCTACCATTTAAAAAAACATTTCCAGCAGTCTGGTACCATGTGAATAATATGCCTCGATGGGAGAACGTCTACTATCCATCGTTTGCCTAGACATACCAATTCCTATTAATTTTACTATCTAGGTAATAGACTATGCCAAGTAAAATTAAATAGTTGGCATAATTTCGATCTAGTAAATAATAGCAGAGACTCAGAAGGAGAGGATGCTTTATTTATAGCTAGGTATTAACCACCACATAATTCCAAATCAATCGCTTCGCAATGAACTCTTGAAATGGAGAAGTGATTCACACTAATAATTATTCAGAATTATCCCTAATGGATATTTGTACCGGCGATACTGCAATTAATTCTATCCGATGGAGAGGAAGGCCTTACTGCCAACATGCAAAATTAATTGCATCACCTATAAATTGGTGAAAGAGACCGCAAGATTTATCTATGAATAAATTTTCTCTCCCATTTAGATTTTTAAAATATTTTTGAGAATTATAAATAATCATTTACTTAAAATAAATTTATTAATTATGAAAATCACACGATCCGAAAGATTCCAAAACATCTTTCCATATTTTAATGTGTAATAAATAAAATTTGATGAATGCACATTTTTTCTTTTCTTTTACAGCTAAGGTATTGTTTAAGAGCATTCAAATATTTTATTTTTACATTACACAATTTTAAAAAAAAATAATTTATTAAAATTAAACATTTTTTTATTTAATTAATCTAAAATTCGGAATTAATTTTTATGTTTTATCAAGATATCCGATTTTAAAAAAAATTATCTTAAATGTGTTATTTTGTAAAAATAAAATATTTAAAAAAATTTTATTTAATTAAAAAAACTTAATTTTATTTTTTATTACAAAATATTAATTAAAACTGAATTTTCTGAATTAATTAAATTAACAGGAATAAATAAAATATATATACATCATCCACGCAGTTTAAAAGAATATAAATACAAGATATGTATATATCCCGATTTTATGATCAAACAAAAATTTTATTAAGTTTCAGTCTCCAGTTCAAAAATAAACTTTAATCTTTTAATCCTTTTCTGAATCAGCATCCCACATTCAAGTTACTTCAGGATTCCTCGATATGCAATGTTATACATGTACAACACTCCCGAGCCTCAAAAACATCAGAAACACCGGCCAAAATAGTCTCGAACACAAGCCTCCACTGCCGAACCATCAGTGCTGCTGCTGTTGCCACTTTAGGCGGCTTTTATCGCCTGTTCCGAACTCAGTTCTCGATTCTATTATTTTCAAAAAATAGATTTTGAAAAATATCATTTTTCTATAAAAACCCCAGTTTGAAAATAGCTCAAAAAATAGCTTTCGATGGCCGCCGAAATAGCCTCGCCGCCTACCCTGTGCCGCTGCCTGTTGCCACTGCTTGTTTGGGTTTTTCCCATGGTCGTTTTGGTTCCCGTTTCCTCCTGCTTTTAGTATTGATATTCAGCAACATATTGCCTTGAAAAATTCCTCAAAAACATCCCAAAAAATCTCAAAAATAGCCCCAAAACATTCCGGTGTCACCTCGGGAAACCACCGCCTATTGCGGTTTTTTGTGTGCTATTTTTCCTCTGCTATTTTCCCATAGTTTTGGACTATTTTTTAGGTATATTTTGTTGCTGTATTATGCATAAAAATATGCCCCAAAAAAATTTCAAAAACACCCGAAATAATCACTAAAAAAGGCCCGAACCGCCGCCGCCAAAAGTGTTGCCGGCGGGCTATTTTTCCATTATTTTTTTTGTTTTTAGGAACTGTTTTATTGCTATTTTTAACGGTTAGATTACTATAGATCTAATTTTATGTTCTAGTTGGATTTTTGGTATAAAATTATTTTTTGGCGATTTCAGTGGATGGAATCGAGTGTCGGGTGTTTCTTTTGTGGTTTTGGTGTTAGGCTTGGGTGTGTGTATGTTCGAGGGTGTTGGATAAAGGTTTTGAGGCTTCAATTCGAGGTTTGGAGGGTTGAAATAATGGCTTAAAAATGGTTTCCGTGAGAGGACAGTCGACTGGACCTGGGAGGTCAGTTGACTTGATCTTGGTTCTTGGGGTTCAGCCGACTAGACCTGGAGGTTAGTTGACTGGGATGTTTTTGTTTGGGGTTCAGTCGACTGGACCTAGTAGGTCAGTCGACTGAAATGTTTCTGGTTTGAGTTTTTAGCTTTCCCGAGAGTTTTCAGTCGACTGAGGACTGAGGACCAGTCGACTGAGCTGCTGAGATGCTGTGTTTATGGTTCGGTGGTTGGGTTTCGGGGTTCGGTCGATTGTGTTGTGGTTTTGAGGGTTGCGCTGTGACCTCGGGTGTTTGTTTAGATGTTGTCCTCAGGTGGCGTGCTTGATTAGACGTGGGAGTTGGTGCACGATTAGGTGCGTGGTGTTTATTCACCGTTAGATTCGTATTAGGCGTAAGTGGGCGTCATGGGTTTACGATGGCCGTGTTGGGCATCTGTGGGCCCTGTGATCCTTTTTCGGAAAGGGTGTTGGTTTCTGAGAATCAAGTTTTTATGAGTTGAGTGTTATCCTTTGAGTTAGGCATGGTTTTGTGGGTTGTTTGTAGTCCATGTAAGTGGATGTCGGTTATGTGACGGGTGGCATCATGATGTGAAGTTATATATGGCTATGTGCGTTTATAAGTAGTCATGTGCATTTATAACTGTTTATTTATGTACGGATTACGTAAAGGATTACGTGGTTTATGCTTCAAAACGCATAGTTTTATAGGCAAGTGTATGTGGGTTCTGAGGAGCGGATGCATGTGGTGCATGTTGCATGGGTTGCGAGCGTTGCGTGTATTGCACGGGTTGCATGCATTGCATGAGTTGCATGGGTGGCATGCGTTAGATGGGATTGAGATCCTTAGGTGAAAGCCTGAGAAATGCTAGTTGGGTTAGTGGTCCTTCGGTGAAAGCTCGAGAAATGTTAGTTGGGGTGGTGGTCCTTCGGTGAAAGTTTGAGAAATGTTAGATGGGGCAGTGGTCCTTCGGTGAAAGCCCGAGAAGATCCTTATGTTGTGGGTGCATGTGGGTATTTGAAGGACGGGAACGTGGTCCTGACGATGCATGGTTGGTGGGTGCTTAGGGCCCTCGGGTCGTGAACCCGTAAACTATGTCAGTTGCCTCTGTGAATGGCGCTGTTTGCATTGTTGTAACTCCATATAGAACTTGCCATTACCTAGCAGGCCTTAAGTGGTTCAGGACTAGGGTAATGTGCAGGAGTCTATAGTTGTTACCTTTGTTAGTGTTTTTACTGCTTTTTCTTAACTGTGGCATGATATCTATTAGGATGATATGCATAGTTTCAAGGATGGAAACGTGGCCATAAAGACAGTGCGTGTGAATCTGAAGGATGGATATAAGGTCCTGAAAAGATATATGTTGGGTGTGTTGCTCATAGTGTGTTAGGTGTAGTGCATGGATTGCGTGAGTAGCTTGTCGGGGCATGTGAGCCGATTTAGATATGTATTCATGTGTTGTATATATATCTATTAACTTTGGAACTCGTGCGAGTCATGTTATCAAACTGTTTCCTGGCTTTGATGAGTCGGGATCTGAAACTATTTTAGGGCTTGAAAGAGAGTCAAAAACTACATCTCGTTTTCCTAGCATGTTTAGCTTATTCTGGACACTTGTCTAGTCTCTACTGAGCTTTGGTTCACGGTGTGGAATTTGAAATGTTTTTCATGTACCGGTCATGCAAGATGATCTGGGGTTGCTGGAGCGGTGGAAGAGCTGTAGTCTTCTTTTTTGCTAGTTTTAAATATGTATGCTATAACATGTTTTTTAGCATTAGGGTCGTGTAATGTAAGCCATTTGGTGATTATATACAATGCATGTATGGTTTATTCTGAGAGTGTATTCTCGGGTTAGGTGCTATCTTGGTTATTTATAGGTGTTTCACGTGACATGAAGTTTGGGGCGTGGCAGCTTGGTATTAGAGCTCTGGGGTCGAATACCTAAGAGCTGTGGGAAGAGGGTGTATCCCGTGTGAGGTTGATTGCGTGTGCTTGACTGCATGTGTTTAGATGTTTTAATAACATGGACGTGATAGCATGCGGGTTATACGTGAATGATGTGTATATGTGAGCATGCGGGTTAAATTGTGGGATTGAATAGTCCTGCCCTTGGGCGTTTAGATTAACAAACTTGGGAGCAAAGTTAGAAACGCGTTTAGCTTACGTAAATTTTTGCTGGGAACCTGGGTAGGTTATCCAAATTGACGTATCATTCTTGTCGGTTCTTCTTGGTATGTGGGGTTTTGTTTAATATGAACCTATGTAGCTATGTGTTAGCATGCTTATGTGGTTAGCGTTTATGTTCATAGTATGTGCTTCGTCTTATGTTCTATCCTTTTCTTATAGATGCGATGTCCACGCGGGGAGGATGAGGCAGTGGCAGTGGTTTTGGCCGAAGGAACATTCCAGTCCCAAATATTAGGGATGCTAATGCACCCCAAGGACCTGTTGATGGAGATCTGTTGCGTGTGATGGTCAGCTCCATCCGGTAGCTAGCTGAGGCCTCTATGGGGAGAGAGAGTGTACATGAGCCGAGGGCGACGGTCGCAATGTGCGATTTCCGACGTCTAGACCCTCCTACCTTTTCTGGGGATCCCAAACCCACGGTAGCCACGGAATGGCTGGAGCTGGTCTCCAGGATCTTGGACACGTTACAGATTGAGGAGGACGAGTTACGGGTTTCTTTTGCTGCCTTCCAGCTGAGGAGAAGTGCTCACATGTGGTGGAGGTTTGCCAGGACTACAGTTGGAGGCACTTGGGAGGCATTCACGAAGGTATTTCTGGAGAAATACTTTCCCATAACCTTGAGGGATCGGTACAGAGAGGACTTTCTTTTCCTGACTCAGGGGATAATGGCAGTAGTCGAGTATAAGGCTGAGTTTACTAGCTTATCCCGGTTTATGTAGGAGATTGTGCCCACTGATGAATTTCGGGCGAAAAGGTTTGAGAGGGGTTTGAGGCTCGCTATCAGAGATCGAGTGGCAGCATTCAAGATGCATATTTTTACCGAGTCAGTGGAGACTGCCATGAAGGTGGAAGACACTCTGAATAAGACGCCAATAGACAGAGATAGTAGGAGTTAGTAGGACGGGGGACGTGCACAGTCCTGGGGACGCAATGATAAGCGTCAACGGACGTCTAGTCCGAGTTCATATCCCGCAGGGTCGTATCAGCCACAGTCTTCTACATCCTCACCTCTCGTAGTCTCAATAGGAAGGCTAAAGTAGTATGAGTTTCGTTGCTTTTGATGCTGGCAGCCTGAACATCGTGTAACGAATTGCCCGCAACAGAAGTAGTCCTAGGGTTCGATATCGGTTCAGTCACAGGGGAGGGAGTCACAGATTTGTTATGGATGTGGCCAGCCTGGACATATTCGTAGGGATTATCCCCAGAGAGAGAGTGCGTCGAGTACAATTGGCACACCAGAGGATTCATTTATGTAGGATCAACAGCGGTATCCTGTAGGTCAAACTCCCCGAGGGATAGATAGGGAAACTTTAGTTCAGTCGGTACGACAGCCGACAGCGCCGAGTTATGGTGGATAGGGAAGAGCGACATTACCCCGAGCGTATGTCCTTGTAGCTCCTAGTGCTTCGAGGACACCGACCGTGCCTGATGATGCAGATATGCCTTCAGCGAGCAGAGGTACTTTTTGAGTATGCAGGCCTTAGGCTAGTTTCTTTATTGTATCTGTTTGGGAGTTGATGATGGATTCCATAGGCGATGTGTTGCATTGAGGTAGTGGTTGGTGACAATGTGAGGTTGGGGTGAGTTGTAGATCCCTTGTCTTTGAGAGAGTTAGCCATTGTTTATGATGCCTGACCTTGTTTGACTATCTCCTAGGAATGGTTTGGCTGACCATCTCGTAAGCCTGTGTCGATTGCGATCGACGATTTGTTGTTTTGACCTTGAGTTGAATTTTGGGGACGAAATTCCTTTAAAGGGGTAGAGTTGTGAGACCCTGACCCGTTTTCTTTTTCGGCGTGTTTCGACGCGCATTTCGTGTTTATGAGATAGCATGTTTTTATATGCTTTTGATGCATGATCGGGGTTAGATATGCATGCGGGGCAGGTTCCCTGGGGCGTGGGGCATTGCATTGCAAATTTCAAAAAATTCAAAAAAAAGATATTTTTGAGGCGTATAAATATATAGAGTTAGATATTTTTAAAAGATATTTTCAAAACTTCTCCAATAAGTTTTTTTTCTCTCTACCTTCTCTCTAACTTCTCAGGGGCCCAGGGCACGGTTTTCAACGATCCAACAGCGGATCCTTGCTATTGGCACAGTGGGTTACACGTTCACCCAGACGAATTTTCATTCCAGCGAGGTTCAATTTTGCACGTGGTTGGAGGCATCGAGTTTTTAACTCACCAAGATAGGATCTTAGACTCTCATATCTTATAAGGGTGCTACGTGTAATCGTATATGTTTTTAACGATTAGATTATTATAGATCTGATTTTATGTTCTAGTTGGGTTTTGGGTATAAAATCATTTTTTGGCAATTTTGGTGGATGAAATCGAGTGTCAGGTGTTTCTTTTGTGATTTTGGTGTTAAGCTTAGGTGTGTGTATGTCTGAGGGTGTTGGATGAAGGTTTCGAGGCTTCGATTCGAGGTTTGGAGGGTTGAAACCATGGCTTAAAAATGGTTCCCGTGGGAGGTCAGTCAACTGGACCTGGGAGGTCAGTCGACTGGATCATGGTTCTTAGGGTTCAGTCGACTGGACCTGTAGGTTAGTCGACTGGGATGTTTTTGTTTGGGGTTCAGTCGACTGGACCTAGTAGGTCAGTCCACTAAAATGTTTATGGTTTGGGTTTTTAGCTTTCCTGAGAGTTTTCAGTCGACTAGGGACTATGGACTAGTCGACTGAGGTGCTGAGATGCTGTGTTTATGGTTCGGTGGCTGGGTGTCGAGGTTCGATGGATTGTGTTGTGGTTTTTGGGGTCGCATTGTGACCTCAGGTGTTTGATTAGATGCTGTCCTTGGGTGACGTGTATGGTTAGACGTGGGTGTTGGTGCACGGTTAGATGCCTGATGTTTATTCACCGTTGGGTTTGTGTTGGGCACGAGTGGGCGTCGTGGGTTTGCGATGGCCGTGTTGGGCGTGTGTGAACCCCGTGATCCTTTTTAGGAAAGGGCGTTGGTTTGTGAGAACCGGGTTTCTAGGGGTTGAGTGTTGGCCTTTGAGTTAGGCGTGGTTTTGTGGGTTATTTGTAGTCCATTTGAGTGGATGTCGGTTATGTGATGGGTGCCATCATGATGTAAAGTCATATATAGGTATGTGCATTTATAACTAGTTATGTGCAATTATAACTATTTATTTATGTACGGATTACATAAGGGATTACGTGATTTATGCTTTAAAATTCATAGTTTTATAAGCATGTATATGTGGGCTCTGAGAAGCGGATGCATGTGATGCATGTTGCACGGGTTGCGTGCATTGCACGGGTTGCGTGCGTTGCGTGAGTTGCATGGGTGGCATGCGTTAGATGGGATTGAGATCCTTCAGTGAAAGCCTGAGAAATGTTAGTTGGGGCGGTGGTCCTTCGGTGAAAGTTCGAGAAATGTTAGATGGGGTAGTGGTCCTTCGGTGAAAGCCCGAGAAGATCCTTGTGTTGTGGGTGTAAGTTGGTATTTGAAGGACGGAAACGTGGTCTTGACGATGCATGGTTAGTGGGTGCTTAGGGCCCTTGGGTCGTGAACCCGTAAACTAAGTCGGTTGCCTCCGTGAATGGCGTTGTTTACGTTATTGTAACTCCGTATAGAACTTACCATTACCTAACAGGCCTTAAGTGGTTCAGGACTAGGGTAATGGGCTAGAGTCTGTAGTTGTTACCTTTGTCAGTGTTTTTACTTCTTTCCCTTAACTGTGGCATGATATCTGTTAGGATGATATGCATAGTTTCAAGGATGGAAACGTGGTCATAATGACAGTGCGTGTGAATCTGAAGGACAGATACGAGGTCCTGGAAAGATATGTCTTGGGCATGTTGCTCATAGTGTGTTGGGCGTAGTGCATGGATTGCATGAGTAGCTTATCGGGGCATGTGAGCGGATTTAGATATGTATTCATGTGTTGTATATATATCTGTTATCTTTGGGACTTATGCGAGTTGTGTTATCGAACTATTTCCTGGCACTAATGAGTCGGGATCTCAAACTGTTTTAGGGCTTGAAAGAGAGTAAAAAACTACATCTCATTTTCCTAGCATGTTTAACTTATTTTGTATGCTTGTCAAGTTTCTGCTAAGCTTTGGCTCACGTTGTGGGATTTGAAGTATTTTTCAGGTACCGGTCACGCAGGCTGATCCGGGGTTGCTGGAGGGGTGGAAGAGCTATAGTCTTCCTTTTTGCTAGTTTTGAATATGTATGCTATAATATGTTTTTCGGCGTTGGGGCCGTGTAATATAAGCCGTTTGGCGATATATACAATGCATGTATGATTTATTTTGAGAGTGTATTCTTGGGTTGGGTGCTATCTTGGTGTTTATGGGTATTTCACATGACCCGGAGTTTGGGGCGTGACATTTAATGATCCAATTGACTGGAGATTTATATCTGTAACGATTTGAACCCTAGTTAATTTTGAAGATTTAATTAAAATATATATATGTTATGTCTTGCGGAAATGTTTGGGAGTATAAATCATGCATGAAAGTTTATTTTTGAACTAGTACACGTTCGTAGTGTTGGTTGGAGGTGGAATTATGCAGGAAAAATTCAGTTGGGTGATGTTGTATGGTTGTATGGCTCAGTTGTAGCCTTAGTGAAGGTGGAGATCGCAGTTCATGATTAACCGCTGAGCGGGGTCCTGACCGCTCGAGCGGTTGAGTGGCAGAGAGTTGCTGGAGGGTGACCGCTCGAGTGGTGGAGGCCCGCTTGAGCGGATGTCGCGGATCTATTTTTTTTTTAATGGTCGCGTGGACCCCTTTCTTTCATTCTTTTCATTCCTCTCTCTCTCTAAAGCAAGGGTGAAAGTTAGGGTTTAGGTTTGAGAACTTATAGAGGTTTGTTTAGCCTCTTTGGAGTGGGTTTCTTGCGTTCCTCTCGGCGATTCAATCCTTGGAGAGCCGATTTTGGTCTTTGAAGACAATATTCTCACCACATGGTTAGAGATCTTCGTGATTGGAGCTCGTGTGAAGCTTATCTCGTGGATCTAGCATCCCAAAGGTAGGATCCAAGACTTTCTTTGAATGTTTATGTGATTTGAGTCATATATTTTAAGTTTATGAACATACGAGCATGAAATTTGAGTTCTCTTGAAACCCTAAGTTGAGTTTGATGATAATGGAGGCTAGATCCTGGATTTATGAGGAATTTAACCTTATCCTATCTTGATATTGTTCTTTCTTATGATTGGAACAAAAAAAATTGAGAATCTAGGGTTTAGGTTTTGATTTAAACCATGGAAATTGGGGGTTAGGGTTTAAAGCATTGGTATGATGAAATTGATATGATTAATGACTAACTTGGGAGTTATTACCACTTAGTGTGAGCTTTATTTCATGAATTTGTGAAGTTGGTGCCATATAATGGTTAATCTGAAGTTTCATCCCCATAGTATTGAAAATGTGAATAATGAAAATGTATAATGATATGGGTTGGTCGAGAGGAACCCTTGGGGTTGGACTCGCGCGTGCATTTTGTGATTTGATATGTAAAAATGGCCGATTTGGGATCCAAGGGATCATTTAAGGTTGGGTACGAGTTTCTCAACGGTGAAAGACTAAAAAACTGCGCAGATTGGGTTCTCTGCCCGCCGGCTAGTGAACTGGAAAAGGACGTTAGTCATGTCCAGGTATAGAACGTCTCGTTACTCCATGGGGCCTATGTGGCCGGGTTAGTTGTAACGTTACACGGGTCTATATGCTCGTCGGGCGTCGGCACCTGAATTTGTTAACCACAAGTTGGTGAAATACAAGAAATGCCACTGTATGTGTAGGCGTGTGTTATAAATTATCGGGTTGGTAAAATCATAAATTGAGAATTGGGTTGATTAAGAACAATAAACTAAAATGATAATTCATTTTTTACAAACCTGGTTATGCATGGGAAATTTGATTTGAATTGAAAGATATAAGTTTGATTAAATTTGTGTGTATATCCTGCATAACCATCTTTGCATGTCATGCATATATTCACAGTTAGTCTTGTTCCTATGAGCTTCGGCTCATGTTGTTTAACAACATTTCAGGTGATAACGAAAAGAAGGCCGTGGAGTAAGACCAATGGTTTATGGCTTTTTAGAAAGCTGATAGGATTACATTGTCTCTATAAATAGTTAATTTTTGAAAAATGAGATTCTGAAGGTGTAATCCCTTTTTGGGTACTTGTATTATTGTAATTATGAGCCAAGTACCGATGTTGTAAGACCTTAGGGTCATATGTTCATGTGATGCATGCATGTGAGGACGTACTTATTTGGTTGGGTTGAATGTTTTGATCCATCTATGAATGATTTTTGGGCAGCAATGTTTGGCTTATGATAAAGAATGATCTGGTTCTTAATTACTTATTTCCTTGCCATGGTTTTACTCCCTCTAGATAGGTTTAATAAAATTATCTATTTGAATCACGCTTCCAAAACATAGACAATTTTCACAGTTTTTGGGCAAAAACTCTCGGGTGTGTCACTGCTCGAGCGGTGAGGCGTCCGCTTAAGCGGTCTCCGCTGTGTTTCACCGTCAAAAATTGTTTTAAATCAAGTTTCTCATAAATGGATTTTAAGGAATAAGTGGGTTATTCAAAGGCACAGTTTCAAAGAAAAGGTTTTCTCATCTGTTTGGTTTCAAAGACATATTCGAATTATATTAGAGCAGGGTCGAAGCGTTACAAATGGTATCAGAGCGTTAGGTTCTAATACCTAGGAACCGTGGGGTTGGCCGATCCATTGCGTGAGAGTTTGCATTGATGTGTGACATTCATGATTTGGTGTGCTAGCATGAGACATTATGAATACAGTTAGACATTTGCATGCTATGTGTTATTTGGGCATGGAGGTTGGGATTTTAGGATGTTACGTTCGTCCCTTAAGTGGCCGGTCGACTGGTTTAGGGTTCGAGTTAGAAAGGCATTTGACCGACGTCCGTTCTAACTAGAAATCTGAACGAGTTAGCCGGATTGATGTATCAATTGGATTAGTCTTCCTCGTTGTGTGTTGCATAAGGTGTATTAATATGATGATTAGGGTGAAGTGATGTCTTGTTGAGGAGCGATGTCATCTGTGAGAGATGAATTTAAATGGACTTGTGTTGATACCTCTCCTTGTTCTTTCTTATTCGTAAAGATGATGCCGAGATGGGGTAGGGGCCGAGGCCGTGGCCGAGGTCTTGCGTTTGCCGAAGTTCCAGAAGAAGGGGATGATCATACCCCGCAGGAACAAGTGGACGGTGTTGATGTTGTTTAAGAAATGCTTGCTACAATGAGGGCGATGGCCGAGGTGACTAGGGCTGGAGTGAGGGCTCTTGAGCCAAGGGCCTCTATAGCAATGAGGGAATTTGGGCGGTTGGATCCTCCAACTTTCTTGGAGGAGCTGGACCCTAAAGTTGCTACTGAGTGGTTGGAGGAAACCACAATGATCTTGGATACCTTAGAGATCGGGGAAGATGAGTTACGTATCAGGTTGGCGGCGTTCCAACTTCGAGAAGATGCTAGAGAATGGTGGACGTTTTCTAAGACCACCGTAGATGGCACGTGGATAGCCTTTACTAGAGTCTTTTTGGAAAAGTATTTTCCAGGTTCTTCACGGGAAGTGTATCGGGTGGAGTTCCTTTCTCTTGTTCAGGGGAATCTTACTGTGGTCCAATACGAGGCTAAGTTCGCAAACTTGTCGCTGCACACACCCAAAATGATATCGACAGAGGAGCTGCGTACCAAGAGGTTTGAAAGAGGTCTTCGACCTTTGATCAAGGATAAAATTGCAGTGTTGGGTTTCTGAGTTTACACCGAGGTTGTGGAGGCAGCAATCCGAGTAGAGAATGCAATGCCAGAGAGCCGCAAGATAAGGGAGAGTAAGTCGCATCAAGGGATTTCAGGTGTTCAGTCTGAAGGACGTCAGGTGAAGAGGCAAAAATCAGGGGAATCGAGTTCTTATCCCACGGGATTGCAGTTTTAGCCACGATCGGCACCTGCACCGTCTATGGGTTCACCCGGACGTTTTGAGCATTGAGAGTTAGTATGTTATGCATGCAGACAGCTGGGACACTACGTAAAGGATTGCCAACAAAGAGGACAGCAATAGCAACAGCAGAATCAGGCTCGGGGAAGGACCCACCTTCATGTTTTCAGTGTGGCCAGATGGGTCACATCCGACGAGATTGCCCTCAGGGAGGGAATGTTCAGGGTACTACTAGAGCACATCGAGTACAGTCATCACAGGGACGACAGGGTTATAGCCAATCGCAGCAACAGTCGGGGGGCACAGTCAATGAGGACAGTAAGAGGAGCTACCTCAGCCCAGTCAGTGAGGCAGCCAGTAGCCAAGAGCAGTGGGGGACATAATCAGGGGAACTAGGGACGCGTGTATGCTCTTGTGGAGCCCAGTACATCGGTAGCACCTGTCGTGCCAGATACCGCAGCCAGTCCTTCGATCATACGAGGTACCTTCTTAGTGTACCATTCTTGGGCTAGTGGCCTTGTTGATACCGGAGCATCGCATTCTTTCATTTCATCCGCATTTGCATCTGCATTGGGATTAGAAGTAGATATGTTGGACAATGCCTTGTGTGTAGAGACACCGTTGGGAGAAATCGTCGTGTTGAGACATGTTTAAAGAGCTTGTGAGATGGAGGTTGCCGACCATCGTTTGGTATTCGATTTTATTGTGATCGATATGTTATCGTTCGATATTATCTTAGCAATGGATTGGTTGACGACCTTTCGAGCCTACATTGATTGCGACCGACGACGGGTATTTGTTTGCACTCTGGAGGGAGATTCCTTTTATTTTGTGGGTGACCGAGACAGTAGTTTAGCACCTAGACCTCTTGGATCACGGGGCAGTGATAGCCTCAATCTCCTTTTCTCTGCCCTATCTGTAGGTGAGACTGGTTCCACTCAGGGAGAGCTTCCTCTAGTTGTCTATGAGTTTCTAGATGTGTTCCCGAGCAAGTTGTTTGAGCTTAGACCACGACGAGAGGTTGAGTTTTCCATAGATCGTATCTTGGGGACGACCCCCATTTCCATGCCTTCCTATTGCTTTGCACTAGCCGAGTTAGTAGAGTTGAAAGTGCATGTTCAAGAGTTGTTGGATAAAGGGTTCATCCGCCCTAGCGTGTCTCCGTGGGGAGCCCCAGCACTGTTTGCAAAGAAGAAAGATGGGTCGTTATGTCTTTGTATAGATTATCGTAAGTTGAATCAAGTGACCGTTAAAAACAAATACCCCATGCCGCGTTTCGACGATTTGTTTGATCAACTGAGAGGTTCTTGTTGTTTCTCAAAGATCGACTTAAGGTCGGGTTACCATCAATTGTAGGTTAGGGAGGAAGACGTTCCGAAGACAGCTTTTCGTACGCGTTATGGGCATTTTGAATTTCTAGTCATGCCATTCGGGTTGACCAATGCACCAACAACGTTTATGGACCTTATGAACAGCATCTTTCACCCCTATCTTGATCAATTCGTGGTAGTATTCGTGGACGAAATTTTGATCTACTCCCCATCAGAAAAAGAGCATGAGGAACATCTTCGAATCGCCTTATGGTTTTTACGAGAACATTGGTTATATGCTAAGTATGACAAATGTGAATTTTGGTTGTCAGAAGTAAAGTTTCTAGGGCATGTAGTTTCAAAGGATGGAGTGGCAGTGGATTCATCCAAGTTTAAGGCTGTGATGGAGTGGGAAAGACCGAAAAGTGTGTTTGAGATTCGAAGCTTCTTGGGATTTGCAGGATATTACTGACACTTTGTGAAAGATTTCTCTAGATTTGCAGCGCCTCTGACATGTCTTACACGGAAGGGAATCAAGTTTGTATGGAACGATAGTTGTGAGTTCGCCTTCTCGACATTGAAGACGTTACTAACAAGTGCACCCATTCTAACTATTTCGGAGAGAGGACTCGTTTATATCGTTTACAGCGATGCGTCGCATGAGGGATTGGGTTGCGTTCTGATGCAACTAGATAAGGTGGTGGCCTATGGATCGAGACAGCTGAAAGTTCACGAGAGGAATTACCCTACACATGACTTAGAGATCGCAGCAGTGGTCTTTGTCCTTAAGATCTGGAGACATTACCTATATGGGGAGCGCTTCAAAGTATTCTCGGACCATAAAAGTTTGAAATATTTGTTCTCACAGAAGGATCTGAATTTGCGTCAGAGGAGATGGATGGAGTTCTTAGGAGATTATGACTTTGACCTCCAATATCACCCGGGCAAGGCGAATGTAGTAGCCGACACCCTCAGTCGAAGTCCTTGAGTACGCTAGCGAGGATAGCAGTTAGAGAGTGGAATATGATGGGAGAAATCAGAGAGTATGATCTTTGTTTTGGGAAATTTGATGAGTGTGTTGTTCTGTTTACGGCAATTTCTCAACCTATTCTTGTCTGTCGCGTTGTGGAGGCACAACAAGAGGACGCTGAGAGTTTGATGTTCCGGGAACAAGTTTTAAATGGCAGGAATGCTAAAGAGTGGGTTATCCACCCCGATCAAAGCTTGAGATTTATAGGAAGAATCTTTGTGCCGAAGACGCTTTGGGAAGACGTGTTACGCGAATTTCATCATTCACGCATGGCGGTGCGTCCGGGTGGCACAAAAATGTATCATGACATATGTAGGCAATTTTGGTGGCATGGTATGTAGAAAGACGTCGCGCTTTTCATTTCACGTTGTCTCACATGTCAACAGATGAAAGTCGAGCACCAGAAACCAGCGGGTCAGTTGCAACCTTTACCAATGTCAGAGTGGAAATGGGAAAATATCGCTATGGATTTTGTCTCAGGTCTTTCAAGATCACTGAAGGGGCATGATGCTATATGGGTTGTGGTGGATAGATTAACTAAGTCGGCTCATTTCTTACCAATCCGCATGACGAACTCAGTTGATAAACTCAGTAAGCTCTATATACGCAAGATTGTTAGACTCCACGGTGTACCAATCTATTGTTTCTGATCGGGACCCTCGTTTCACATCACGTTTTTTTAAAAGTTTGCAGTCAGCTATGGGAATGACCCTACTTCTTAGTACCGCTTTTCACCCCCAAACGGATGGCCAGTCGGAACGCACCATTCGGATACTCGAAGATATGTTGTGGGCGTGTGTTTTGGATTTTCGTGGGTTATGGGAGGACCACTTACCGTTGGTAGAATCCGCCTACAATAATAGTTACCAATCGAGCATCGATATGGCACCTTACAAGGCGTTGTACGATAGACCTTGCAGATCACCAGTGTATTGGACCGACGTTGGTGAAACGGCCATGTTAAGGCCCGAGCTTGAACGTGAGACCATAGAAAAAATCAGCACGATTCGTAAACGTTTGATAACCGCCCAAAGCCGTTAGAAAAGTTATGCAGATAAAAGAAGAAGACCGTTATCATTTGAGGTGGGAGATCACGTATTCTTGAAAGTTTCACCGAGAAAAAGTCTAATGAGGTTTGGTAAGAATGGGAAGTTATCGACGCGTTTCATCGGTCCATTTGAAATTCTTGATAGAGTCAGGGAAGTGGCCTACCGTTTAGCATTACCGCCGCAGTTGGCCTCGGTATACAACGTTTTTCATGTGTCCATGTTGCGTAAGTATGAGCCGGACCCGTCCCATGTCTTGGATTGGATGGAGTTGAAGGTTGACGATGATATTGTTAGGGTTAGTATACTGAAAACCATGTTTTTAGTATTTAATTTTATTTTAATAATATTGTTTATCAATTTTATGAGAATCTTTATGAGCAATGTATGCATATCATTTTTTTGTTTTGCATGGATGTCTAATATTCTTTATAGTATTTAATCTGGTGTGTAGAGTACGACTTACACACAGAAAACTAGATTTTAGGTTCTTGAAGAATATAAGTTTTATGTTTACAGTTTAGATAGAAATGGACATACCATCGGTACGACTGTGGTACAGAGTTTTAGTAGGCCTGTCTTGGTTACGGGGAACAGACAATAGCGTCGTCTATTGTTCCGACTCTCTGTGCCAATACACTTTGTGTGTATTAAACGGAACATTTGGGATAATTAATTTAGTACTGACTACTGACTACTGACTATATAAATTAATTCACACCACAAGGTTATTATGAATAGTGCTTATTCTCTTAATCCCAAAATAATAATTATTTGCATATATTTAATATTCGTTATTTTGATTCATTAGAGGGTGCGATCTTATATGGGTCTATATTCCCGGTGAGT
>JAUMHN010000001.1:2662093-2683196 GCA_032360265.1 Heliamphora ciliata
GTAAATCCTGGTTGATGATGCACGTGTGCGTGTGTAGGTGTATGAGGTAGGCTGCGAAGCCGGTGTATGAGGTAGGCAGTGAAGCCGGTGTATGAGGTAGGCTACAAAAGCCGGTGTGTGTGCGATTGGGGCTGCAGTAGTCCTTCGGTTAAAGTCCGAGAAGATGCATTAGTTGGGGCAGTGGTCCTTCGGTGAAAGTTTGAGAAGATTCATGGATTGCATTACTGCATATTGGGACGGATAGACCAATTTTCTTAAAAACTGTATTAACGCCTGCGGGAGTCGTAATACTGGAATCGTTTTCAAGGCTCTAATGAGTCAAAAAATAGTTTTTATTCTCGCTTTCCCATTGCATGTGAAAATTGTTTTTTTCTCGCTTTGGTGAGTCGTGATCTAAAACTGTTTCAAACTGTTTTAATGGCTTGAAAGAGAGTCAAAAACTGCATCTCATTTTCCTAGCATGTTTAGCTTATATTGCATGTGTTGTTTAGAATCTGCTGACCTTTGGCTCACGGTGTGGGATTTTATTGTTCTTTAGGCACCGGTCACACAGGTTGATCAAGAGGTGCGGGAGAGGTGGAAGAGCTGTAGTCTTCCATTTTGTTCTTTCGTTACATGTATGCTATAACATGTTTTTCGGGCGTTGGAGCTGTGTAATGTTGCCGTTTGGCATTTATATACAATGCATGTATGGTTTACTTTGAGAGCATATTCTCGGGTTGGGTGTATATTTAGTTGTTTATGGGGTTTCACGTGAACCGGAGTTTGGGGTGTGACATTATTTTTATTAGTCAACTATTTCATTCTCGCTTTGATGTTATTTTGTCTTCCTCTAGTTATGTTGTGCAAGGTTAATAGTCCAAGATGCTGATGAGGACCAGACGTAGAGTTGGTGATCTTTATGTTTTGGAGAGCTTGCATCTTCTGTTGGAGTCCACTTTTATTGCTATGTCCTCTTTTTTCTTAGATCAAAATTCTTCACTTTTTTATCTTTGGTATTCTAGATTAGATAGTTTATCTACTGAGCATTTGATGTTTTTACTAAAATTTAGTGTTTTGGAAAATATTTGTGTTTGTGATATTTCAAGGTGCAGTAGATGTAAGTTTGCTGAAATGTCTGTTTTACCTTTTAATAGAAGTACCTCTCTTACGCCTTTTCCATTACATATTGTTCATACTAATGTCCAGAGTCCTTCCCCGATGGTAACCAATGACGGTTCACTATATTATGTATCTTTTGTTGATGATTACAACCCGTTTACTTGGGTTTATTTAATGACTCATAAATCTATTTTTTTATATAAAATTTAACAATCTTTTAACTCCATTGTTCAAAATCAATTATCAACTTTTGTCAAGATTCTTCGTTCTAACTTAGGTGGAGAATATTTTTTGTCCGAGTTCCGAGCATTCTTAGCTTCTCATGGAACTATCCATATGTCTTCTTGTTATGATACTCCTGCTCAAGATGGTTGTGCTGAATGAAAGCACTATCACCTTCTCAAAATTGCCAGATCTCTCTTTCTTTCTTAATCTGTTCCTTTTGTGTTTTGGGGCAAAGCTATGCTCACTGCTTACATCTTGAATCGGATGCCCGCTCAGCTTCATTATGGGGTTTCTCCTTATTAGTCCCTGTATGGCAAATTCCCAATTATTCCCTTTTGCTTTTTTTTTTCGGTTCAACCTATTTCGTTCCTCTCCCTAAACGGGACCGTACTAAACTTGGTGCTCATTGTGCCTTATATGTCTTCTTAGGGTATGGCATCAATAAAAAAAAGTTAACTATGCTATGATCCGATCACTCAAAAGTTGTATGTTTCATACCATGTCAACTTTCTTGAATGCTTATCTTACTTCACTCAACCCCTAAAACCGCACCAGCGGTCAAAAAAGACTTTATTCATATTTTTAGTTCAGACAATTAATGAGGGAGTGAATTGAGTTTTAAAACAATAATAACAATTTTAAAAATCTTTTTCAAAATATTTTAATTTCACTAACAAATATAGCAATATATATGACAGCAAGAAAATTAAAGAGGTCAAGGAGAAAGAGATTGAACCAGACATCAAGAATTATAGTGGTTAGACTTTTTTCAAGTCTACGTTCATTCCTCAAGACTCCTCTTAAGAATATCTACCAGGTTCGAATACTTCACAAACGCTTTTAAAAGCCTTTTACAGCCTTAAGAAGATTCTACAAAACAATCCCTATTTTTTTAATCTCTCTTGAGCTCTTTTATAAAGAGGATCACTCACTCTCTTAATGGATTAAGGGTGACTGACCCTCTATTACAATAACTGAGAGATTCAAAGATTCACTAACTCACTCTCTTTTCAAATGATTGAAAATAAATGAACAAGAAGTAGTGAGAATCGGCTAGAGGAGTAAATGAGCAATAAATACTTTCTTAAAGATTTTGAACTTTTTATTCAAGCAATAGAATAGTGTTAGATTTGAAACTCTGAAATTAACTCCTTATATAGCCATTTGAAGTAAATAACCATTGGTAGGTTGGTGGAGGCAATTAATGTTCTGAAATCAAGCAGTTGAAACCAGCACGAGATTTGAAATCTGTCACAGGTGTCGACACAAAATCATTTGGTGTCGACACAAAATGTTTAGGGCTTGGTTCTTCAAGAGATTGTGTCGACTCAGTTCTTCATTGGTGTCGAGCCAATTTCTGCTTTTATCTCACCCACACAGTGGTGTCGACTCATGAATTACTTGGTGTCTACCCAGTGCATTTCTTCAAATTTTCAGGGGAGATTTTGGTGCCAACTCATATTTCTTTTGTGTCAACCCAATTTGTCATAACAACAACTGGAACTTTAGTGTCTACTCAAAATCATTGTGGTGTTGACTCATAAAGTTACAGTTAGCCTCGAGACTTTTAGAGTCAACTCATCTTCATTTGGTGTCGACTCATAAAATCTCAGACAGTCTCCGTTATTTTGGTGTCAATTCATCTTCGTTTTGTGTCAACCAAAAACTCTTGTTTCTGAAAGGAACATTTGTATTGACTCAAAAAACTTTGGTGTCGACCATTTTTTACTTGGAATAGGAAAATGACTTGTAGCTCTGGTGTCGACCCATTTTTCTTTGGTGTCAACTCATTTTGTTTCCCGAATGGTATTTTGTTGTCAATTCATGTGAATTTGGTGTTGATCCACAAAACTCGAAGTCTGGAACTCAAAGGATCATTTGGTGTCGACTCAAAATACTTTGGTGTTGACTCAAAATGAAACTCGGTCCAATACTAAAGGTATCGACCCGAAATTATTTGGTGTCGACTCATTCTGAGTTCTTAAAACATCTTAAGCGGAGAGTTATGGTGTCGACCCTAAATTTTATTGTGTCGACACACTTGAAAATTTCAAGCATGCTTTGTCTTAACGTATCAACTCAATTATCAATTAGTGTCGACACAAAACGTTCTTCATAAGAGCACTAAGTGTCAACCCATTTGATGCAAAGTGTCAGCACAAATGGGTGTCGACTCATTTGTCACGCAGTATCAACACTTACCTTTTTTAGAAATAATTAAATATGATCTTCTTAAATTAATTTAATTAAAAAATTAAATTATTAAAATCATTAAAATCTAATTAAAAAGCCAAGAGCTAACACATATTGATCATTTTTCCTCTAATGTTCCCTCAAATGAGTACATGTCTACGATTGATCTCACTACTCTCCTCCTCAATATTAGGGTTGTATACTAAAAATTTTCGTTTTGAATTTTAGTATTTAAATTTAATTTTTAATAAAATTAGTTTTTTCATTTTATGATAATTTTAATAAGTTATGTATGCGTTTCATTATTTATTTAATGTGATGCATGGGTTTCTTTTATTCTACATAGTATTTAATTTGGTGTGTAGAGTTCAATTTACATACAGAAAATCAGATTATCGATTTTTGTAGAATTTAAGTTTTGGTTCACAGTTTAGATAAAATTAAACACACTATCGGTACAACTGTAGTATAATATTTTAGTAGATCTGTCTTAATTACAAAAAACGGTAATTATTTTGACAATTGTTCCGACTCATTTTGCTAGTACATTTTGTGTATATTGAACAGGACCAAGTTGGGTAATTATTTTTGTACTAACTATATAAATTAATTTACACCCCATAGTTATTATAAGTTCTTGTGCTTTTAATTCTAAATTAATTATTATTTGTGTATATTTAATATTCATTATTTTGATTTATTAAAGGATGTGATCTTATATGGGTCTATAATCTTGATGAGTTGAATAATGATATTAATTATATGGTGGATATTAATTATTGAAGGAATTCATGTCTCGAAAAATCAGGATTGATGATACCCATTTAAGAAAACTTAAAAGTTTTAACCGAGCAAAACCTTGCAGGTGAGTTTTATAATCCAGCAGTCAAATAAGTTAAGCAGAATGACCTAAGAATTTTTCAAAGAAACCGATTAATTATATTTGTCAGTAATTTAATTTAATCGGTGAGTATCTGTAATCTTAACGCGGGGAGAATAAATAAGCATTTATTAACAGGAGCTCGAATACTACGGTTTTGAGAATAATGCTGGGTGTACAATTACAATTCTTTAGTAGAATAAATTATAATTTATGTTTTTATAAAATTATTTTTGAGTTGAGGCAGGATTTCATAATTATATAAAAAGTCTATATCTTATTTACTCCACAGGTTCTTGATGTAGCCTATTTATATGCTGTTATAAAACCTAACTGCTAGATATTCTATTTAACGTTCTAGAATTTTCACGTCTTGTGAATCCAAAGAACAAGCGAATGGACAGATTTTGAAGAACACGATAGATCAAAACCCACATTTTGTTCGTGTTTAGTATTTGGGAATACAGCAGAAAGCTTGTAATGAAGATTTGATTAGAAGTTAAAAATCGCGACGGATTGTTAACTAAAAATTGTTGCAGCAACCGAAATCATAACTAAATTTTGAAAGGTATAATCCTAAAACTGATTTTGAGAGTATTATCAAATTTTATTTTTAATTGTTCGATATCAAAAGTTTTAATCTAAAGTCAGTTTCAGCGTTTGCCCATCAGGTTATATTTTGACTAAAATCATAGACATAATCTTAGGATCTTGACAGTTTATCCCAACAATTAGTATTAGAGCGGTCTTTGATTATGTATGATTTTATTATGGGTTCGGGCAGATTTAGAATGTGCTAACAATTGGTATCAGAGCGGTATTTGATTATCTAATTCGGGTTTTTAATGGTCACTATTTTCCATAATTGATTACATTATTTAATGATTATTAAATAATTTTTTAACCACGATGGTTAATCGTGGTACATTGATTGTGAACTCTTCGGAGACGTAGAATCAATGTAAAAATATTTATTTTTTGATTTTTAATTCTTATTTTTTGATTTTATGTAATCGAAAGTAGAAAAAAACAAAGAACACTGAAGAATAGTATGAAGAAGCTACAGTAATACCAAACGGCTCAGAATATAATCTTTGTGCATCAAGGAGTCATGGGAATTCCAAAGATTAGGATTGTTAATACCAAACGTGGCATAAGTGTTGGGAACCATTATCAAAGCTTGATCATTCATGTATGCACGGAAAAGTTGTAGAATCAGTTTCGGCGTTTGCCCATCAGGTTATATTTTGACTAAAATTATAGACATAATCTTAGGATCTTGACAGTTTATCCCAACAATTGGTATCAGAGCGGTCTTTGATTATGTATGATTTTATTATGGGTTCGGGCAGATTTAGAATGTGCTAACAATTGGTATCAGAGCGGTATTTGATTATCTAATTCGGGTTTTTAATGGTCACTATTTTCCATAATTGATTACATTATTTAATGATTATTAAATAATTTTTTAACCACGATGGTTAATCGTGGTACATTGATTGTGAACTCTTCGGAGACGTAGAATCAATGTAAAAATATTTATTTTTTGATTTTTAATTCTTATTTTTTGATTTTATGTAATCGAAAGTAGAAAAAAACAAAGAACACTGAAGAATAGTATGAAGAAGCTACAGTAATACCAAACGGCTCAGAATATAATCTTTGTGCATCAAGGAGTCATGGGAATTCCAAAGATTAGGATTGTTAATACCAAACGTGGCATAAGTGTTGGGAACCATTATCAAAGCTTGATCATTCATGTATGCACGGAAAAGTTGTAGGGTGAATATTATTAATTCATGGAATGTGTGTGATTATCACCATACGGGGCATTAATTCCTGGAATGGAATTTCACTTGGGAATCATGATCGAAAGCCCCAGCATATATAAATCAGGACCATTATCACATGTGGATAAATCCATGGAATCATGAATGCTTTGGAATCATCCTTTGGAACCATGTATAAAGCCACATGGAAGTTATTAATCTAAGCTTCTGGAAGTTTGAAAACCATTATCTACATGCAATCCAATTGAATTGTTGTCGAATCCTCGTGGACCAACATCAACAGCAAAGTTTGGCGCTATCAACAATGGTAAAACTGCAAGCAAACCAAGCGGCACGGTGTAGCGGCGCGGTGCACGCGTGATGGGACAACTGTAGTGCGTGGTTAGGCGGCGGCAACAGTAATTTTTTAGTGGTACTATAATTTGCAGAAGCTGAATATTACAAAATTTCTGATTGGCTGCAAAGTTCTAACTTGGTCAGGAGACATAATTTTAATTTTGACAGGATTGCAGGTTTTCTAGATGAACAAAAACTCTTTGGCTAAACAGTTATAAATCAACCATAAAAGTCGGGATTTAATGTATTTATTTTTTTTATTTAAATGCGTGAATACTTTTATTTCGATTTATTTATTCCGTTCTGTTTTAATTAATTCTATTTAAATTTATTTGTCACGAAAAAAATAAATTAAATTTTCTTTAATTAAAATTTATTTTACGAAAATTTTAGAATTTTATTTTGTTATATTAAAAACGTTTAAAATGATTTATTTTTAAAAAAATCAGATATCTTGAAAAAACGTGACGGTTAATTTTAATTTTTTTTAATTAATTAAAAGGAGTTTAATTTTAATAAATTAATTTTTTTGAAATATGTGTAATATGAAATAAAATTAAATTCTTAGTTTTTATTTAAAATTATTTTTTTGAATAAATAGAATTTGAGAATTTTATTTGTTACACATAAAACACGTAAAGATAGTTTAAAAAATTAGAATTTTTTGCAATGTGTGGTTTTCAAAAATTATAAATTTATTTTAATTAAACAGATTTTATAACCTTCAAAAATATTTTAAAAACTAAGTGAGTGAGAAAATTTATTCACAGATAAATTCTACGATCTCCATCACTAGTTCGTAGGTGATATAATTAATTTGGTGTATTGGCATTAGAGCCTTCCTCCCAATCGGACAGAATTAATTACAGGATCACTAGTACGAACTTCTTTTTGAGATAATTCTACGTAATTATTAGTGTGAATCATTTCTCCATCTGAAGAGTTCATTGTGAAGCGATTGATTCGGAATTAAGTAATGATTTACACTTAACTGTAAATAATAGTATTCTCTTAATCTGAGTCACTGCTATTATTTATTAGACCGAAATTATGCCAGCTGTTTAATTTTACTTGGCAATGCTTATTGCCTAAATAGTAAAACTAACAGAAATTGATCTGTCTAGACAAATGATGAATAATAGACGCCCTTCTCATCGATGCATGCTAGTCACAGTGTACCTAACTGTTGGCGATTTTTTTTAAATAGTAGAGGGAATCGATTTTAAAATAAAATTTAAAAATTTGTTCATAATAATTAATAGTTTTTAATTATGTAATTTTCAAGATTAATTAATGGCTTTCACGATTTTAATTGTGATTCTCAAAATTTAAAAATTTTCTCATAATAATTAATGGCTTTCAATCCACTCACGACTATATTCAAAGAAAAAAAACTTATAAGTCCTAATTATGTTGACTAAAAAAGAAATCTGGATATTATTTTAACTACCGATGGCGTTCTTAGGAAGTCAAAAAATGTGTTTGTTTCTGAAAATAGTTATTCCTCTAAGCCGAAAGTAAAGAAGAAGAAAAAGAATCAGAAACATGGTGGCATGGTTTCTAAGGTAATTAGTGGACCACAGATTGGTGTGAAAAATCCGAAATGCAAATATTTTCACTGCAATCAGACATGGCACTAGAAAAATAATGTCCAATTTATCTTGTCAAGCAGAACAACAAAAATAATTTTTGTTCACTAGTTGTGAAAATATATTTTGCGGTGTTATCTACTGGTACCTGGTGTGTAGACACGAGAGTCACTAATCATGTCTGTAATTCATTGTAGTGGTTTCAGAAAACCTGACAACTTAGTGATGGAAAAATTTACCTACACATAGACAGTAATACAAGGGTGGTAGCAGTTGCAGTGGGAGATATCACTATTAGTTTTAGTAGAGATCGAGTTTTAATATTAAGAGATTATCTTTATGTACCTTCCATTAGAAATAATTTAATTTCTGCTTTTAAATTAGTTAAAGACGAATGTTTGGTTTATTTTAATAACTCTGCGGTTACTAAGGATAATAAATTTTTTTACCTATTCTGGTAAATTGGTAGATGATCTTTATGTTATTACTCTAATCTCTCCTACACTACAACTGAATGAATTGAATAATACATCTAATTCACAATTTAAGAAAAAGGAACCTTCTTAATGAGTTAAACGTATCTTTGGCACTTACGCCTAGATCATATTAATTTAAAAATGATAAATAGGCTGGTTGAAGATGGACCTTTGAGTTCATTGAAAGTGGAGACACTTTCAGTCTATGAATCCTGCTTGAAGGGTAAAATGACTAGGAGACCATTTTTGGCTAAAAATTATAGAGCTAAAGAATCGTTGGAACTAGTTCATTCTGACTTACGTGGGCCTATGACTATCTAGGTTAGAAGGGGCTTTGAGTATTTTGTTACTTTTATTGACGATTACTCAAAATATGGATACATCTATTTGATGCACCGTAAGTTTGAATACTTTGAAAAATTGAACGTATTTAAGGCAGAAGCTGAGAAGCGTCTAGAAAAATGTATCAAGACACTACGGCCTAATCGTGGTGGCGAGTACCTCTTTGGAGAGTTTAGAGATTATTTATTAGATGAGGGGTTCATATCCTAGTTGATAGCATCGGGTACTCCATTGCAGAATGGTGTAGTAGAAAAAAATAATGTGACTCTTATGGGGACGGTGAGGTCTTTGATAAGTTATTCAGACTTACTCGATTCGTTTTGGAGATTTGCATTAGTGACAACAGCTTATATTCTGAATTTAGTACATTCTAAGTTAGTACCTTCTACTTCCACAGAATTGTGGAGCGGGTGCAAGCCAAATCTAAAACATATTCAAATTTAGAGGTGTCCAGCACACGTGATGAAACCGAACACGGATAAGTTAGAACTGAGAACAAAAGTCTGTTTCTTTGTTGGATATCCCAAGAGAATGAAGGGTGATTTATTTTATAATCCTAAGGATTAGAAGGTCGTTGTCAGTACCAATTCTCGATTTTTAGAAGAGGATTATGTAATGGACCACAAGTCCAAGAGTAGAAATGTTCTGAAAGAGCTGAGAAAAAATACTAGTAGTACGGTAGAAGTGCCATGGGAAAGTGTAATCTACATCCCATTGTCTTGTAATAGTGGGATGATTATCGGAACACGTGCCAATCTTAAACTAGATTAGAGTGTTACCATTAACATACCGGTTTCACAATCAGAGGAGCATATGGGTAATGTTGCACAAGGTTCAAAATCAGCACAGCGTGACACTACTAGTACATAGACACAGAAAGTGCGTTGTCGTAGTGGGGGGTTGTTCGTCAACTCAATTGGTATATGTTCTTAGGAGTCTTTTGACAGGATCCCAAAAGAACTAGATACCAAACCCTATAACTACAATGAAGCACTCTAAGATAAAGTTGCAGAATTATGGCAAAAGGCTATGAATTCAAAGATGGAGTCTATGTACTCTAATTAGGTTTGGAAACTTATAGAACTACCCGAATGGATAAAATCCATTGGATGTAAGTGGATCTACAAGAGAAAGAGAGGAGCAGACGGGGAGGTAAAAACCTTCAAAGCTAGGTTTATTGCAAAAGTGTTTATTCAGAAAGAAGAAGATCGATTATGAAGAAACCTTTTCGTCGATAGCCATACTTAAGTTTATCTAGATTCTCTTATTCATTGCGGCTCATTTTGATTACGAAATTTGGCAAATGGACGTCAAGACAGCTTTCTTTAATGAAAGTCTTAACGAGTGTATCTATATGGTACAACCAGATGGTTTCATAGCAAAGAGTTAGGAGCACATGTTGTGCAAGCTTAAGAGATCCATTTATGGATTTAAGCACGCATTTAGGTCTTAGAACACTCGGTTTGATCAGGCCATTAAGTCTTATAGTTTTTATTAAAGTCCTAACGAGTCCTATGTGTATAAGAAGCGTGCCGGAAGTGTGGTGGTATTTCTAGTACTTTATGTGGATGATATCTTACTCATCAGAAACGATGTGGGGGTGTTATCTTCGGTGAATGTATGGTTATCTGGCCAGTTCGATATGAAAGACTTGGGAGATATTAGTCACTTCCTTGGGATTAAGCTTATGTAAAATTAGAAATAGAGGATGTTGGGCTTATCACAAACTACTTATATCGATACCGTCCTTACTCGCTTTAGCATGTAGGATTCCAAGAAAGGGTTTCTCCTTTTTAGATATGGAATCACTCATTCTAAGGATCAGTGTCCTAAGACAGCTATTGAGATGGAGAAGATGAAGGTGGTTCTTTATGCTTCGGCAGTAGAAAGTCTCATGTATGCTATGCTATACTTTACACTGGACTTGGCATCTGTTTTTCCATTGGCACGGTTAGAGATATCAGTCTAATTCAGAACAGGAGCATTGGACAATGGTAAAATATATAATCAAGTACCTGAAAAGGATTAAGGATTATATATTGGTTTACAAGACAGACAATCTACTACCTTAGAGTACACGAACTTAGATCTTTAGTCACATAAGGATTTCTAAAAATCTACCTCGGGATACGTGTTTATGGACATCGAGCATAAATATTACCTGATACGAGAAATCGTATAGAGAGGTAAGGTAGTCGTGGCTAAGATTGCATCAGGAGACAACCTTACAGATCCTTTTACAAAGAGCTTATCAGCTAGACTTTTGATAGTCATGTAGAGGACATGAGAGTCAGATGTATAGCAGCATGATTTTGAGTATAAGCGGGAGATTGTTAGGGTTGTATACTAAAAATCATGATTTGAATTTTAGAATTTTATTTTATTTCTTAATAAAATTAATTTTTTCATTTTATGAGAATCTTAATGAGCAATGTATGCGTTTTATTAATTATTTAATGAGCATGGATGTCTTTTATTCTACATAGTATTTAACAAAATTTATATAGTCAGTACAAAATTGATTATCCAACTTGGTCCTATTTAATCTACATAAGATGATAATTGTTTCGACTCATTGTGCTAATACACTTTGTGTATATTGAATAGGACCAAGTTGGGTAATTAATTTTGTACTGACTATATAAATTAATTTATATCTTATGGTTATTAGAGTGCTTGTGCTTTTAATTCTGAAATAATTATTATTTGCGTATATTTAATATTTGTTATTTTGATTCATTAAAGGGTGCGATCTTGCATGGGTCTATAATCCCGGTGAGTTGAATAGCGATATTAATTATATGGTGGATATTAGTTATTGATGGAATTCACGTTTCGAAAAATCGGAATTGATGATACCTCCTTAAGGAAGCTTATAAGTTTTGACCTAGGCAAATCCTGTAGGTGAACTTTATAATACAGCAGTCAAATAAGGTAAGTGAAAAAGTGTTGACTTAGGCAACCCAAGAGAGGGTGAATTGAATTTTAAAAACAATAACAACAATTTTAAAAACCTTTAATAAAACCTTTTAATGACTCAAGCAAATATAGCAGGTAACATAATTACAAGAAAATTAAAGAGGTTAGAGAGAGAAAACTGAATCAGACACCGAGAGTTATAATAGTTCGGCTTTTTTCAAGCCTACGTCCACTTCTTAAGACTCCCCATGAGAATTTGTACTATGATCGAATGCTTCACAAGCTCATTCAAAAGCCTTTATAGCATCAAGAAGTTTTTATAAAACAATCTCATATTTTTTTTGAACTCTTTTGAACTCTTATTTAAGAAGCTCGTACACTCTCTTAAAGAATCAAGGTGACTCACCCTTATATACAATAAATGTGAAAGAACCAAAGATTCACTCATTAATACTTTTTACAAATGATTGGAAATAAATGAGTAAGAAAGTGAAAGTATTTGGTTGGAGGAGTTATGAACAGTAAATACTTCTTTGAAGAATATGAGCATTCAATACAAGCAATAGAACAGTGTCCAGGAGTTTGAAACTCTGAAAATTAGCTCCTTATATAGCCTACTGAAGCAAATGACCATTGGTGGGTTGGTGGAGGCAATAAATGCTCTGAAAAGTTACCATTGGAAGTAGTGCGATATTTAAATTCCATCGCAGGTGTTAACACAAAATTTTTTGGTGTCGACACAAAATATCTAAGGCTTGGTTCTTTGAGTAATCGTGTCGACTCAAATCTTCATTGGTGTCGACCTTATTTCTACATTTTCTCACCCACAAAGTGGTGTCAATTCATGGAACATTTGGTGTCGATCTTATGCATTTCTTCAGTTTTCTAGGTGGGATCTTGGTGTCAACTCATATCAGAGTTGGTGTCGACTCAAGACTTCATAGTCTACTCATGGTGTCGACTCAAGTCTTCATTGGTGTCGACTCTGACAAGAGACTTAGCTACTAGAAATTTAGTGTTAACCCAAACAAGTTTTGGTGTCGACCTTTTTTTTCAGATTAGTTATTGGAAAAATGGTATCGACCAATCTTGAATTTGGTGTTGACTCTGGAAATCTAACTTAGCCTCAGAAGTTCTGGAGTCAACTCATTTTCGTTTTGGTGTTGACCCAAAATCCTTGTTTCGAAAGGAACCTTTGTGTCAACTCAGAATTCTGTGGTGTCGACACTTTTAAGTTGGAGTCGAAAAATGACTTAGAGTCCTGGTGTCGACTATTTTCTCTTTGGTGTCGACTCATTGAACCCAAAGACTGGAATCCGAAGGATTGCTTGGTGTCGACTCAAAACACTTTGGTGTTGACACAAAATGAATCCCACAAAGGGACTGAGGTGTCGACCCATTCTTTATTGGTGTGGACTCAACGTGGATCCCGGTCCAATACTGGAGGTGTCGACCCAAACTCATTTGGTGTCAACTCTCTTGAGTTCCTAAAACATCTTAAACAAAAGTAATTAAGGTGTCTACCCTAAACTTTAATGGTGTCGACACACTTGAGAACTTCAAGCATGCTTTGCCTTAAGGTGTCGACTCAATTATCAATTTGTGTCAACACAAAATATTATTTTCAAGTATACTGAGTGTCAACCCATTTGATGTAAAGAGTCAGCACAAATGGAATAAGGTGTCGACTCATTTGTCATGTAGTGTTGACACTACATTTTTTTAAAAATATTTAAATATAATTCTTTTAAATCTATTTAATTAAGAAAGTGAATTATTAAAATCGTCAAAATCCATTTAAAATGCCCTTAGGTTAACAATCTCTTAATTTTTGATGATTACAATATTTTCTACAAAATACTTAAAAAGATTTTAAACAAGGGTACTTCTCTTATATCTTTGTCTTAATCAAGATGTGCAACCACAACAATATGGCACTCAATAGAATAAGATATTCGACAAATTTTGCAAAATCAATACCAACAATTTGAAATCTAGAAAATTGATCTCTAATGAACAATATTTATGAATATTGAATTTAAAAAGATCAAACATCCAACAGTTTCAATATGGTAATAGATCAACACTTGATATATCAATATGATTTTCAAAGCAAAGCAATCATTCAATAGTTGGTATTAGATTTAATGTTGCCATTCACAAAAGATGAAATCCATACAACAATATTTCAAAAGTTTTCAAAAATCAATTACCATCAACTATCAAATGTATGTTTTCAAAGGTAATCACACACCATTTACAGCAGAACCAAAAACAAAAATTGTATGTTTGTTTGAATGTTACATTTTCTCCTTCACAAAATAATTTCAAGAACTTCATTCTTCTTAATCTTTTTCCTTTTCTTCTCTTCCTTCTCCTTTTCTTCTGTCTTCTTGTTTTTTTTTCTCTCCTTTTTGAATCAGCAAAAATCAGAGGTCATCAAACTGCTTCTTCTTCATCTTCTTGTCCTCATCTACCTTCTTTTTCTCAGCTGCACGCTCTTTGGCTGCCCTTTTATGTTATGATGACTTCTCTTGTTCTTCAAGGGCTACAAAAGTTACAACTAAGGCAAGATCTACTTCTCTCTTTAGTCTGCCTGCCTTCTCTTCTTTGGACTTGTTAGACTTAAACTGTTTAGCCAATGCATCTTTGATCCACTGAATGTGCTCATCAACATTTCTGGAATTCTCTTGAATAGCGAGAACTACACCTTCATCGTATTTTTTACAGATCTGGTACAGGATGCTACGATTAGCAATGACGATGGAGTCAACACTTTTTTTCATATTTTGGCTGAGAATGGTGCTAGCTTCACGAGCATTCTCGACTTCAATCCTCAAATTCTTGTTCTTCTTGTCGAGTTGGGTAATGATTTTAGATATTGAAAACACTTTACAGCCAATGTCATAAATTAAGGTCTACATCAACCTTCTCATGAAGGGATGCCAAGGAAGAGGTCAGATCCTTGACCAGTGAGATGATTGTTGGAGGCAAAACTGGCAAGATCATTATTTTTGCAAACGATTTAAAAAAAAAATTAACTGGACGGGTAAACGCCGAAACAAGCTCCAGATAAAAGTTTTGACGACGAACGATCAAAATTAAAACCCATGCAATGTCAGTTAATTTTGAAGAATACCTTTCTACCGGTCGAATCTTCAACTACGATTTTGTTTTCGAGTTGAAGCTCCCATCAGAACTTTTACTATATTCCCTTATGCAATTCTCGGATATAGTATGTGCTATACTCTTTCGAGAACTCGTACCGGTAGAACCTGGGCAGCTTTAGTCTTAAAGATAAGTTATGAAACTGGTTCAGCCTGCCTGCATATTTATAAGGCTACAACATGGACATGTGGAGTAATTATGAGTAAGATTTCGAGTGAAACACAGATAACCATTAGCGATTTTTGCAATTAAGCAAATCTTATAGCGGTATATGTAATTATGAAAAACTAATAGCGATTTTTTCAATTTTCATAAAATACTAAATTACAGTTCACACCACTAAAGAATTATAATTGCACTCCACCTATAAATTCAAGACCTTCTTGCATTGAACTTTTGTTATTAAATGTTTATTATTTCTTTCCACATTAAGATTTTCGATACTTATCAATTAAATTTAATTACTAACAATTTAATTTAATCGGCATCTTAAAATTCCTTAAGCCTTTCCGCTTAATTTATTTGACCGCCTGATAATCAAATCCACCTACACGGTTTTGCCTGGTCAAAACTTATAAGATTCCTTAAGGGGTATTGTCAATCCCGATCCTTCGGGACGAGAATTTCGTCAATAATTAATAACCACCATATAAATAATGTCGCTATCCAACTTAACAGGTATATAGATCCATATAAGATTGCACCCTTTAATGAATCAAAATAACGAATATTAAATATATGCAAATTAATAATTATTTCAGAATTAAGAGCATAAGTACTATTCATAATAACCTTTGAGTGCAAATTAATTTATGTAATCAATATAAAATTAATTACCCCAATGTGTCCCGTTCAATACATACAAAGTGTACTAGTACAGAGACTCGGAATAATAAACGGCACTATTATTTGTTTTCCGTAACTAAGACAGGCCTACTAAAACTCTACGTTACAGTCGTACCGATGGTATGTACATTTCCATCTAAACTGTGAACATAAAATTTATATTCTACAAGAATCTAAAATCTGATCTTCTGTGTGCAAGCCGTACTCTACACACCAAATTAAATACTGTACAGAATATTAGACATCCATGCATTACAATAAAAAAATGATATACATATATTACTCATAAAGATTATCATAAAATAAAAAATTAATTTTATTAAAAATAAAATTAAATACTAAAAATATGATTTTTAGTATATCAACCTTAACAAAAGTCTTAGCCTTATTCTCTTTGTAAAAGGATCAGCAAGGTTGTCTCATAATGCAATTTTGATCACAGCAACATCACCTCTCTGTATAATTTCTCATATCAGGTGATACTTACGCTCAATGTACTTTTCTTTTTTGTGAACCCTTAGCTCATTCGAGTTTGCAACTGCTCCACTATTGTCACAATAAAGTGTAATAGCTGTCTGAACTAAAAGTACCACCTCTAGATCCAACAGGAAGTTCCTGAGCCAAATGGCCTCCTTGGATGCTTTAGAAGCTGCCACGTACTCGGCCTCCATGGTGGAATCAGTAATACAAGACTACTTGATACTCCTTCAATTTATAGCTCCACCTCCTAAGGTAAACACATATCTTGAAGTAGACTTACGAGAATCCATGTCAGACTATAAATCTGAGTCTGTGTACCCCAAAAGTACTAGATTATCTGCCTAGTAAACTAACATATAATCCTTAGTCCTTTTCAGGTACTTAATTATATTTTTTTACTGCAGTTCAATGCTCATGTCCTGTGTTAGACTGATATCTACTAACCATGTCAGCAGCAAAGCAGATGTCGAGTCTAGTGCAAAGCATAGCATACATGAGGCTTCCTATTGCTGAAGCATAAGGAACCACCTTCATTTTCTCTATCTCATTAAGTATCTTAGGGCACTGATCCTTAGAAAGAGTGATTCAATGCCTAAAAGAGAGAAACCCTTTTTTAGAATCTTACATGCTAAAACGAGTAAGGATATCATAGATATACTTTGTTTGTGATAAATCCAATATTCTTTATTTCTAATCTCGTATAAACTTGATCTCAAGGATGTGATTGACTTCTCTCAAATTTTTTATATCAAACTGCCCAGATAACCATACTTTAACCGTCGATAATGCCCTCATATCATTTTCGATGAGCAATATATCATCTACATAAAGTACTAAGAAAATTACCACGCTTTTGTCACGCTTCTTGTACACACATATCTCATCCAGACTCTGATTAAATCTATAAGATTTTATAACTTGATCAAATTGAGTGTTCCAAGACCTCGATGCCTGTTTAAGTCCATAAATAGATCTCTTAAGGTTGCACAACATGTGTTCTTGGTCCTTTGCAATGAATCTGTCTAGTTGTATCATAAAGATATACTCGTCAAGACTTTCATTAAGGAAAGCTGTCTTGACATCCATTTGTCAGATTTTGTAATCGAAATGAGCTGTAATGGATAAGAGAATCAGGATAGACTTAAGCATGGCTACCAGTGAAAATTTTTTCTCATAATCGATCACTTCTTTTTGAGTGAATCCTTTAGCAACAAGCCTAACTTTGAAAGTTTTAACCTTCCCATCTGCTCATCTTTTTCTCTTGTAGATCCACTTACATCTAATGGATTTTATCCCTTCGGGTGATTTTACAAGTTTTCAAACTTGATTGGAATACATATATAGATTTTATCTCTGAATTCATAGTCCTTTGTCAGAGATCTACATCGTTGTCCTGAAGTGTTTTATTGTAGTTACAAGGCTCGGTATCTAGTTCTGTGAGGATCTTATCAAAAGACTCTTTCAAAAATATATACCGATCAGGTTGATGAACAACCATTTTACTACGACGAGGCTCTACCTGTGTCTGTATACTAGTAGTAACACGTTGTGCAGAATCTGAACCCTGTGCATCAGCACCCTATTCTTGATTTACACCTATCCTGATAATCCTTCCACTATGACGAGGTAATTAAATATCAGTGACTTGTAGTTTCTCTTCTATTCTACTGGTATTTTCTCTCAGTTCTTTCAGAACAATTTTGCTATTGGCCCTGTGATTCATAATATAATCCTCTTCTAAGAATCAGACATTAGTGCTAACAATGACCTTTTGATCCTTATGATTATAAAATAGACCGCCCTTTGTCCCTCGGGATACTTCACAAAGAAACAGACTTCTGTCCTCGGTTCCAACTTACCTGCGTTCCTTTTCAGCACATGTGTTGGGCACCCCCAAGTTCGAATATGTTTCAAACTAGGCTTACACCCAGTCCACAATTTTGTGGAGTAGAAGGTACTGTCTTAAAGGGTACCAAGTTCAGAATGTAAGTCGCTGTCTCTATAGTGAGTCCTAAAAACGAATCGAGTAAACGTGAATAACTCATCATGGACCTTACCATCTCTATAAGAGTCATATTCCTTGTTTCTACTACACCATTCTGTTGTGCAGTACCAGGTGCAGTCAACTGGGATATAATCTCTTCTAATGATAGGTAGTATCTAAACTCTCCAAGGAACTATTCCCCACCACAGTCGGATCGTAGTGATATGATACTTTTACCTAGACGGTTCTCCGCCTCCGCCTTGAATTCTTTGAATTTCTCAAAGTATTCAGACTTACGGTGCATCAGGTAAATGTATCCATACCTTAAGTAGTCATCAATGAAACTAACGAAGTACTCAAAGCCATTTCTAACCCGAATTTTCATAGGACCACATGCATCAGAATGAACTAGCTCCAACGATTCTTTAGCTCTATAGCCTTTGGCCAAAAAGGGTCTCTTAGTCATCTTACCCTTTAAGCAAGATTTAAAGACTGAAAGTGCCTCCACTTTCAATAAACTCAAAGGTCTATCTGCTACCATTATGTTTATCCTTTTTAGATTAATATGACCCAAGCGTAAGTGTCAAAAAAATATTTGGTTCATTAAAGAAGAAAACTTTCTCTTATATGGTAGTTTAGACGTGTTATTCATTTCAGTTAGTTACAGTATAGGAGAGATAAGAGATACGACATACATATCATCTACCAATGTACCAGAGCAAATAAAATATTTATTTTTCTTCACAACTACAGAGTCACCAAAATGAACAGAATATTTGTTCTTTATTAAGCTCGAGACTGAAATTAAATTTTTTCTTATCGAAAGTACATAAAAACAATCTTTCAGAAGAAATATCCTATCTATACTAAAATTGAGAGTGACATCTTCTACTGCAACTGCTGCCACCCTTGTATTATTACTCATGTGTAGGTATATTGCCCCATCACTAAGCTGCTTGGTTTCTTGGAACCCCTACAAAGAATTGTAGACATAATTAGTGGCTCCCGTATCTACATACCAGGTTCTGGTAGATAGTACTGCTAAACATGTTTCAACTACTAGTGAATAGAAATTACCTGGTTTATTATGCTTACTGAGAAAAATCGAACACTATTTTTTTCAATACCCAAACTGGTTATAGTGATAGCACTTGTCTCTCAGCTTCTTCACACCAGCTTTTGGTCCCTTAACTGATTTTGGAGCTGTGCCTCCCTGTATCTAAACTTTTTTCTTCTTTTTGCCTTTCGGCTTAGATAAAGAACCCTTTTTAGCCACATACATAAAACCTAGCTTCCTAAGAACACTCTCGGCTACTTGAAGTTCCTTAAGAAGTTTTGCGAATGAAAAACTGAGCTTGTTCATAGTATAGTTCAGGCAAAACTGCTTAAAACTTTCAAGCAGTGATTGGAGTATGATATCAACCTAGGTTTTCTCGTTAATTTTAGCTCCAAGGATCTCTAGTTCATTCATAAGACTAATCATCTTTAGAATATGACCCCTAACTAGGATGCCTTCAGCCATATTTGCATTCATCAGAGAATTCATGACCACATACCTAGCAGCACGATCTTAATCCTCAAACATTTCTTTGAGATTCATAATCATGTCATAGGCACTGGGCATAGATTGATGCTGATGCTGCAAAACATTTGATATTAAAGCTAAAATGTAACAGCGAGTCATCTGATTAGCTTTCTACAACTTCTGATGGGCCTAGGTTTCCTATTCGGTTGCCCTAACATCAGGTACCGGTGGATATATTTCAGTTAATACAAACTTGTAATCCTCGGCAGTTAAGATAATGTCCAAGTTTCATTTTCAGTCAACATAATTTGATCCCGTAAATTTATTTTCTTTGAGTAATGAAGCGAGTGGGTTGAAAGCCATTTTAATTTGAGAATCACATAATTAAAAAAAAATCATTAATTATGACGAGCAAAATTTTGAATTTATTTTAATTTGGTTCCCTCTACCATTTTAAAAGAAATTCGCTAGTAGCCTGGAACCCTATGAATAGCATGCTTTGATGGGAGAACGTCTATTATTTATCGTATGACTAAATATGCCAAGTGCTTTTAATTTTACTATCTAGACAACTGACCTGCCAAGTAAAATTAAATAACTGATATAGTTTCAGTCCAGTATATAATAATAGAGACTCAGATGAAGATGATACTATTATATACAGCTAAGTGTTAACCATCACCTAATTCCAAATCAATCGCTTCGTAATGAACTTTTTAGATGGAGAAATGATCTACACTAACAATTATCCAGAATTATCCCTAAATGAGATTTGTACTGGCGATACTGTAATTAATCTGTCCAATGGAGAGGAAGGCCTTACTGCCAACACGTATGGTTTAATTGTATCGCCTACAAACTAGTGATAGAGATCGTATGATTTATTTGTGAATACATTTTTTCTCCCACTTAGATTTTTAAAATATTTTTGATGGTTATAAAAATCTGTTTAATTAAAATAAATTTATTAATTTCGAACACTACACGATCTGAAAGAATCAAATATCTTTCTGTGTATACAATTCTAAAAATTCTGGTTTATCAAACCATCTAAAGTGTTTAAATATTTTTTTATTTAATTAATTTAAAATTTAGAATTAATTCTCACAAGATATTCGATTTTATGAAAAATCATCTTAAACATGATATTTTATAAAAAAATAAAATATCTAAAAATTTTTTATTTAATTAAAATTAATTAATTAAAAAAATTTTATTTTATTTTTCATTACAAAATATTTTAATTAAA
>JAUMHN010000001.1:2706279-2737736 GCA_032360265.1 Heliamphora ciliata
ATTTTGATTCATTAGAGGGTGCGATCTTATATGGGTCTATATTTTCGGTGAGTTGGATAGCGGTATTATTTGTATGGTAAATATTAATTATTGGCGGAATTCACGTCCCGAATGATCGGGATTGACGATACCCTTTTAAGGATGCCTATAAGTTTTGACCGGGCCAAACCCTTCAGGTGGATTTAATTATCTGGCGGTCAAATAAGTTAAGCGAAAGGATTTAAGTAATATGAAGATGCCGATTAAATTAAATTGCCAATAATTAAATTTAATTAGCAGGTATCAGGAATCTTAACGTGGGGAGAAATGGTAAGCATTTAATAACAGAAACTCAATGCAAGAAGGTCTTGAGATTATGGGTTAAAGTGCAATTATAATTCGTTAGTGGCGTGAACTGTACTTCAGTGTTTCATGAAAATTACAAAAATCGCTGCGTCTTTCCATAATTGTAGAAACCGCCCGTAGGTATCTGTGCTCCACTGGAAGTCTTACTCATAATTATTCCTTAGGTCCCTGTTGTAGCCCTATATATACCCGGGTAGGCTGAACCAGTTTGAGATTAATTTTCATATCATTATTGATATATTATTTTTATCTTTTAAGACATAAAAATATATATCGGGGTTCTCCTGGTACAAGTTCTCGGAGGATCGTAGCCCACACTACGTTCGAGAATCGCGTAAGGAAATATAGTAGAAGATCTGACTGGAGCTTTAACTCGGAATCAAGTCGTAGTCGAAGATTAGATCTACAAGAGGTATTTTTCTAAATTAACTTTGGTTGCATAGGATTATTTTTGATCGTTCGACGTTAAAAATTTTATCTGGAGTCTGTTTCGGCGTTTTTTCATCCAGTTAATTTTTTTATTGAAAATCGTTTTACAAAAACAATGATTTTGGCAGTATTGCCTCCGACACAAGAGGTATTCATCTAAATTAACTTTGGTTGCACGGGTTTTATTTTGATCGTTCTTGTCAAAAGTTTTATATGGATCCCATTTCGGCGTTTACCCGTCTAATTAATTTTTTAATAATAATCGTTTTTCAAAAACAATGATCTTGGCAGTATTGCCTTCAACAGTGAGACCCTGACCTGTTTTTTTTTTTGGATTTTTCGACGCGTGTTTTGTGTTTACGTGATAGCATATTTTCATATGCTTTCGATGCATGATCGGGGTTAGATATGCATGTGAGACTGAGTCCCGGGGTCGTGGGGCGTTGCGGTGTGAATTTTGAAAATTTTCAAAAAAAGATATTTTAGAGGCCTATAAATATCTGAAGTTAGATATTTTTAAAAGATATTTTCAAAACTTTTTCAGTAAAATTTTTTTCTCTCTCTGTCTTCTCTCTAACTTCTCGGGGTCCCGGAGTTCAATTTTCAATGATCCAACAGCGGATTTTTGCTATTGGCATGGTGGGCTACACGTTGATCCAGACAAAATTCTATTCTGGTGAAGTTTAATTTTGCACGTGGTTCGAGGTGTCAAGTTTTTAACTCACCGAGATAGGATCCTAGACTCTCACGTCATACAAGGGTGCTATGTGTAATTGTGTGTGTTTTTAACGGTTAGATTGCTATAGATATGATTTTATGTAAAAGTTGGGTGTTTGGGTTAAAAATCATTTTTCGGCGATTTCGGTGGATGAAATCGGGTGTCGAGAGTTTCTTTCATGGTCTTGGAGTTCGGCTTAGGCGTGCGGATGTCCGAGGGTGTCGGATGGGAGTTTGGAGGCTTCGAATCGGGGTTTGGAGGTTGAAACCTGTAGCTCAAAATCGATTTCTGCCTCTGCCCAGTCAACTGGATTATAGTTCTTGGGGTTCGATCGACTAGACCGTGGTGGTCAGTCAATTAGATAGTTCTCCTGGGGGTTTTGGGCTTTTCCAGTGTGTTTTCAGTTGACTGGGGGTTGGGGTCTAGTCGACTGAGGTGCTTGGTTGTGTGTTTGTGGTTCAGTGGTTGAGTTTCGGGGTTCGATTGATTGTGTGATGGTTTCGAGGGTCGTATAGTGGCCTCGGGTGTTCGTTTAAGTGTCGTCCTAGGGTGATGTGCATGGTTAGACGTGAGTGTTGGTGCACGGTTAGGTGCGTGGTGTTTATTCACCGTCGAATTTATGTTGGGCGCATGTTGTCGTCGTGGGTTTGCAATGGTCGTGTTGGGTGTGTTTAGGGCCCGTGGGTCTTGTGGGAAAAATGCGTTGGTTTGTGAAAACCAGGGTTTTATGGTTTTAGTGTTGGCCTCTGAGCTAGGCTTAGTTTTGTGGTTGCTTATCCTGGTGTGTAAACGGGTCGTTCAGGTTAACGGATGACGGGTGCATGGCATGTGATGTCGTGTCGAGTAATATGGCAGGTGGCGTCATAATGTATTGTTATATATGATTATGTGCATTTATAACTTTTTATTTATGTACGGATTACGTAAGGGAGTTACGTGATTTATGCTTTAAAACTTATAGTTTTATAGGCATGTATATGTGGGCTCTGAGGAGCGGATGCATGTGTTTCATGTTGCACGGGTTGCGTGCGTTGCGTGTGTTGCACGGGTTGCGTGCGTTGAGTTGCATGGGTGGCATGCGTTAGATGGGATTGAGATCCTTCGATGAAAGCCCGAGAATATGTTAGTTGGGGCAGTGGTCCTTCGGTGAAAGCCTAAGAAGATCCTTGTGTTGTGTGCGCAGAGTGGGTTCGCTACGGTGCCTCGGATTGATTCCCGTAAACGTGGTATTAGATGCTCTTCCATCGGTCCTAAAAATCCGTAAAGGGAGTCGGTTGCCTCCGTGAATGGCATCGTTGTTGTAGCTCTGTATAGAACTTGTCATTACCTAGCAGGCCTTAAGTGGTTCAGGACTAGGGTAATGGGCAGGAGTCTATAGTTGTTATATTTATCTATGTTTTTACTGTTTTTCCTTAACTGTGGTATGATATATGTTAGGATGATATTCATAGTTTCAAGGATGGAACGTGATATTAAAGACAGAGCGTGTGACTCTAAAGGACGGAGATGAGGTCTTGGAGAGATATGTGTTGGGTGTGTTGCTCATAGTGTGTTAGACGTTATGCTTGGATTGCATGAGTTAGCTTGTCGGGGCTTGAGAAAGTTGGGGATCGTGTGAGCCGTGTTTTCCAACCGTTTTAAGGCTTCAAAAAGAGTAAAAAACTACACCTCGTTTTCCTAGCATGTTTTGCTTATATTGCATGTGCTGTCTAGTTTTTGCTGAGCTTTTGTTCACGGTGTGGGATTTGAAATGTTTTCATGTACCGGTCACGCAGGTTGATCCGAGGTTGCTGGAGGGGTGGAAGAGCTGTAGTCTTTCCTTTTGCTAGTTTTGAACATGTATGCTATAACATTTTTTTCGGCGTTGGTGCCGTGTAATGTAAGCCATTTGGGAATTATATACAATGCGTGTATGGTTTATTTTGAGAGTGTATTCTCGGGTTGGGTGCTATCGTGGTTATTTATCGGTGTTTCACGTGACCCGAAATTTGGGGCGTGACATTTCTAGTCATATAAGGATTCCTGAAAGTCTACCTCAGGATATGTATTTACCTTGGGAGATAGAGCTATAAGTTGGAGGAGTATCAAGTAGCCCTGCATTGCTGAATCCACCATGAAGGCCGAGTACGTGGAAGCTTCTTAAGCAACTAAGGAGACCGTTTTGCCTTAGAAACTTCCTGTTGGATCTAGGCGTGGTGCCTTCAGTATAGCCGACTATTACACTTCACTGTGATAATAGTGGAGCTGTTGCCAACTTGAAAGAACCAAGAATCCTCAAGAAAGAAAAGCACATCGAGCGTAAATATCACCTAATATGAGAGATTGTATAGAAAGATAATGTTGTTGTAACCAAGATTGTATCAGCGGATAACCTTGTAGATCCTTTTACAAAGATTCTATCGTCTATGACTTTTGATAGTCATGCAGAGAGCATAAGAGTCAGATGTATGGAAACATATTTTTTAGTACAAGTGGGAGATTATCAGGGTTGTATTATAAAAATCATGTCTTTCATTATTTTTAGTATTTAATTTTATTCATTAATAATTTTTTTCTCTAATTATATGAGAAACTTAATGTGTAATGTATGCATTTCATTACTTATTTGATATCGTACATGAATATTTTTTATTCTACATAGTATTTATTTTGGTATGTAAAGTTTGGCTTACACATGGAAGACTAGATTAAAAGTTCTTGTGAAATATTATTTTTTTAATTCACAGTTTAGATGGAATTGGATAAACCATCTTGTCACGCCCAAAACTCCGGGCCACGTAAAACACCTAAAAACCACTAAACGTGATACCCAGTCGAGAATACACTCTCAAAATAAACCATACATGCATTATATATGAGCATCAAACGGTATACATTACAGGGCTCCAACGCCGAGAAACATGTTACAACATACATGTAACAGAAAGACGAAAAGGAAGACTACATTCTTCCACCTCCTCCGGCACCTCCAGATCAACCAGCATGACCAATACCTGAAGAAAAACAAATCCCACACCGTGAGCCAAAACTCAGCAGAAACTAGACAAGCATGCGATATATACAAAACACGCAAGGAAACTGATGTGTAGGTTTAGACTCTCTTTCAAGCCTTGAAAACAGTTTTCACATGCAAATGGGAAAGCGAGGATACAAACCATGTTTTTGATTCACTCACAAGAGCCTAAAAATAGTTGAAAAAGGGTTTTTAGATCGCGATTCACATGACTCTTAAAACAGTTTGAAACACGACTCTTAAAACAGTTTAAAAACTGGTCTATCCGTCCCAAAATGCAGTACATGCAATCCATGATACATGCAACCGGCTCTCATACGCCGCAACCACAAAGCTAACAATCGGCCTTCACACGCCACAACCACAGCCCTAACGCTAAGATAAAGATTCAACTCAAGAGCACATTCCTGGGATAAAACCGTTTACTATGGGATAAAACCAAAGATCAAACCACTGGGTAAAACCGTACACCGTGGGATAGAACCGCACACCACGGGATAAAATCGTAAACTAGAGCACGGGATAAAACCGTATACTTTAACATAATCAACGGGATGGAACCACCGACGACGGATTATACCACAGGATAAAATCGCAAACCACGAGATAAGACCGTATACTGCAGGATAAAACTGCACACCACAGGATAACACTGCATATTACAGGACAAAACTGAAATTAACGGGGTAACACCGAATATACAACAGGATAATACTACAATTACGGAATAACACCGAGCACATCACATGCATTCACAAACCGAAGCCCTAATCGCTTCAAGACCACAGAAGGCCACTTATTCGACTATCATGTACCAAATAAAATTATCCATAGTTCTGTAAGTACAAAGCACATATAAACACAATATTCCACATAAAGACGCCACATAACCCGAACAACCCATCCACAAATCGAAACCCGTCCACACACCCGGACAACTAACACCTAACCCAGAGATTAACACCCGAACCTCCCTCAGACCGGTTCTCACTAGAACCCCACCTTTAACCAAACCACGAACCCACACGTCGCGCACATAACCAGCACTCACACAACTGTGCCACAAACCCTAAACCAACCATGCACGTCACACCCGAGGATGGCATCACATAAACACCCGGGCCACCACATGACCCCCGAAACCACAACGACGTCAACCAAACCCCAAAAAGAATCCACAGCTATTTGAATCAATCAATTCCAATAAGTCAATCAATTGAATACCATAGGACGCCAATCAAAAATCAAAACCCAACCACAGAACCACCAAAACATACCTCAACACTTCAGTCGATCGAACCAAGCCCCCAGTCGACCAAAAACCACACTGGAAAACGAAAAACGTGCCAACACACGGTTCAGTTGACTGAACCCATAAGTTCGGTCGACCGAACCCCAAAACCATGGTCCAGTCGACTGAACCAATAGTTTGGTCGACTAAACTCACCTAAAAACAGTTTTTAAGCTACAGGTTCAATCCTTCAAACCTCGAATCGAAGCCTCCAAACTCCAAATCAATATCCGTGAACATCCTCACTCCTAGGCCTAACACCAAGACCTCAAAAGATACTCCCGATACCCGATTTCATCCACGAAATCGACGAAAAATAGGTTTAAACCCAAAAATTTAACTTTACAGAAAATCAGATCTACAAGAATTCGACCGGTAAAAAGACACCCAATTACCTATAGCACCCTTATAACACATACAGGTTTAGAATCCTACCTCGGTGAGTTTAAAACTCGACGCCTCGAACCACATGCAAAATTGAGTTTTACCGAAATCAAAATCTGACCGGATGGTTGCATAGCCCACCGTGCCGAAAGTAAGGATCCGCTGTTGGATCGCTGAAAATCGAGCTCCGGGCCCCCGAGAACTTAGAGAGAAGGCAGAGAGAAAAACAAAAAACTTACTAGTTAAGTTTTGAAAAATATCTTTTGAAAATATCTAACTCCAGGAATTTATCGGCCTCCAAAATATCTATTTTTTAAAATTTTTTTTGAGAATTGTGCCACAACGGCCCACGTCCCCGGGAACCTACCCCGCATGCATATCTAACCCAGATCATGCATTAAAAGCAGTAAAAATATGCTCGAAAGAAAACATGTGACGCGCGTCCGAAAACGCCGAAAAAAGAAAAAGGGTCGGGGCCTCACATATCTAAACGACTGTAGCGCAGAGTTTTAGTAGTCCTGTCTTGGTTACAGGAAACAGATAATAGCGTCGCCTATTATTCCCATTCGCAGTGCTAGTACACATTGTGTGTAATGAACAGGACCACGTTGGGATAATTAATTTTATACTGGCTATATAAATTAATTCACACCCTATGGTTATTATGAGTGCTTATACTCTTAATTCTGAAATAATTAATTATTTATGTATTTTTAATATTTGTTATTTTGATTCATTAAAGGGTGCAATCTTTTACGGATCTATAATTCCGGTGAGTTAAATAAGAATATTAATTATATGGTGAATATTAATTATTAACAGAATCTACGTCTTGAAAGATTGGGATTGACGATACCCCCTTAAGGAAACTTATAAGTTAATTATCCAGCAATCAAATAAGTTAAGCGGTAGGTCTTAAGAAATTTATTTAAGAAATCAATAAAATATAATTGTCAGTAATTTAATTTAATTGGCGGGTATCAGAAATCTAAACATGGAGAGAATAAATAAGCATTTAATAACAAGAGCTCGAATATTAGATTATGAGATTATAACTGAGAGTGTAATTATAATTTTTTAGTAAAATGAATTATAATTAATGTTCTTATGAAATTGCTTTGAGTTGAGGTGGGTTTTCGAGCCCGTGTTAAATTTACTCTAGAAATCCCTGTCGTAGCCTATTTATATGCAATTATGCAGCTCTAGCCACCATATATCATTATATATAGTTAAGGTTTCCATATATTCCCTTGTTGGCTAGAGAGGGTTGTAAAGAATACATTCAAGGTGGGCCACACTACAAACGTGTTCTAACATACGGGAATACAATAGAAGGCTTAAATTTGAAGCTTCAACTTGAAATCTACAACTGCGAAAGTTTCTAGACTAAAAACTATTGCAGCAATCGAAATCAATTCTACCAGATTTTGTAAGGTATAACTCTAATATAATTTTGGGAGTATATATCAGGTTTATTTTGATTATTTGACATCAAAATATTTTAATCTGGTGCTAGTTTTGGCTTTTTTTCGTCCAATTTTTTGACTTAAATATGTTCTTAATTAATGGATCCTAGTAGGTTAGCATCCAACACAAAGAACTTTGCTAGTCTAATATAGATTAAAGTTTACGACTTTTGGGTCAAAAGTTAAAGAGTCCAACTCCTAGGTGAGGGATGTGAGTGAAAAAGCCTTTGGTTCGCATAACTTTTGCATGGGTAAGAGTTGAACCTAGGCTTTAATACCATTCTGTGACGGCCCGAATTTTGAATAACATCTGAAATGAAAAACACTAAAGGTGCAAAAAGAAATGATAACGAACCATACATTGAAAAGTAAAAGTACTACAAAGTTTTAGAAAATTACAACTCGAAACAAAAAAAATAAAAGAAGAAAAGGGAAATTTCAAGTATCGCGGTGCAAGACGAGTATGCACGACCAAAAATAGCCGCTGGTGGCCTCGACCAGTTCATTAAAACCTGGCATGAAATTCCATGAGCTGCGATGCTCAGAAGTAACCAAAAATATATGTAGGTTGTAAGGACCCGGTTCAAAATCCTAGTATTAGTGACGGTGAGCCCATAAGGTCTTAGATCGCCAAAAGATTTGAAACCCTAATTCAATAGAAACCCTAGATATCTAACACTCGGGAGGCAAAATCTTAATACACGAAGAAAACTCCAAACATCCTAAAATCATTTAATTATCATGAAATATTAATTTAAAAATCATGAAATCTCGTGAAAGGGTAAAATTACAATTTTGTCCCTAAGACACAAGAAAATTTGAAAAACTCTAAATTTGACACATGAACGTCCTAAATTAAAGATTTAATTTAAAATAAGGAGCAAAAGACAAAATAATAATAAAATAACTAAAATACCCCTTAGTGGCCGATTTACCTACGTTTGTGTGCTAAAAAGTCTCTTTTTTGTATTTTAAACTCAAATTAAGAAAAAAATGTACAAACTAAGTATCATTATGACCCAAAAATATTCAAAAAAATAATATTAATAATAATATAATATTTTAAGCCAATAAAAGTAAATAAATTATTATTAAAGCTCTTTCCAACTAATAAAACCAAAATGACACATCTAGTTAAAATAGTTTAAAGTGACTTAATTGTCTACACTTAATTAATTAATTATTGTCAAATTTATAATAAATTATAAAAATAATAAATTAATCATAAACGTACTAAAATAATTCATTTTAATAGGTAAGAAGACTAAAAAAATACATCAAACTAATTTTTGAAGCACTTCTTTTTGGCAATGTAGTACCAAAACACCACCAAACAAGTAATTAAAGCAAAATTCAGCACATGGAGCCACCAAAACAACCCCTAGCCAAAATCCCCTTTGAAAATCTAAAAATTTTCTGATGCAAATTTCTTAATTAGAGAACCATGCAGCCATGCAACCACTAAAAATTTAAAAAATTCAAAATTTGTCTTTCAAGCACTTATTGGCCTCCTCTATCTTCTTCTCTATATAAACCACACCCTAGCCCCTTCTTTCCACTTCATTTTCGACTGAGAAAAGGAGAGAAAACCAAAAAATTTCTTTGAGTGTTCAAGAGAAGGAAGAAGAAGAAGAAGAAGGAAAGAGAAGGAGTCCAAGTGGTCTTAGGAGACCAAAAGCTAAGTTCTTTCCAACCTTACACCTTAGATCAACCTACAAGGTAAGAAAACCTCAAAACTTGCTGATCTCTCTTCTCAAGCTCCCCTCAACTCATTTCTAAACACAAATTCAAGAATAAGGATCAAATCACCTAGTAGCTTTAGGATTTAGCAAAAGTGTTCCTTATGAATGTTCTAAAGATTCTTTTTATCAAATTTGCGAGAAAAAACTAGAAACTAAGTCCAAGTCTAAGTAGCTTAAAACATTGCTGCAATTTACAAAGAAGTAGTTGAAGGTTAACAAGTTAAATGTTAAATGTTTGGTGAAGCATGCTCTTATTGTTTGAAATGATTTACATGATTTATTTGATTTAAAATATGCAAATGATAATTTAATGTCATTACATGAGGAAAATGACCTTGCCATGAGATTAGAACCATACTTTAAAACTTGTATCTTATGCTTTGAGTTGTTTTACCCATGTTGTAAGTACTAGTGTCACATGCTATGCTGAGTTGTTCATTTTGTCATGCCTAGTTGCATATCATGCTATGAGTAGTTGTACTTCGGGACGTATGTTGTAATACCATGAGCATTGCCATGACACACCCGAAGCATGTTGGGGTTCATCTTGTACAAGTCAGTATCGTTGTGTTATCATGAGTATTGTGTGTGTCTTTGGAGTTATCACCCATTTGATTCTAGGTCTAGGGAGTCCCTGTTGTGCCAATTTTTGTGAAATGTTTTGGGATGAATTCCCCATGAACACCTTGGGTGCATCCCCAGTGTATGGATATTGATTATAATAGAAAATTATTGGACACCAAGGGTTCGTTGCTAACTTTTTGACACTTGTACTTCAGATTTTGGGTTGATACTGGCAAAGGTATCACGACTCTTAAGATGGAATGAATCAGTTATATTAATCATTGAATCTTATTTGGCCGGTAGGGTGGCACCGAACCCCACACCATTGTGATTGAATAAAATAGCAGGGGCATGAAGCCCAGCGATGTGGTTATTATTCACAACAAGGCGCGATAATGGCTTTAGTGATCACATTGTCTAAGAAGTCTACTCTTGTAATTTTCGACATGGAATTTATGATTATGTTTTGGAGTATGGTTGGGATGGGCATTTGCATTACACTTATCACAACATCCCATGCATGATTAATTAGTTAACATTTACCTGCTTGCTGTGCTTATATCTTCAAATTTTCCTTTCTCCTTGATTTGTAAATGATTTAAGTGTTATATGGAATGCGTTTTGGTGATTTTGTGCCATGAGTTTGGTAGTAAGTTTGGAAAGTTTTCTACCTAGGCTCTAGCTCCTGGCTTCGTGGCACAGGTGAAGAGGAAGGAGATATCTATGAAGAAGAACACACTGACCTGGGCGAGTTTTCGAAGCAAGCAGACCAGGGCAAAGCATAAATGAAGAGCTCTGTTCTTTTTGTTTCTTTCTTTATAGTTTCTGAACATTCTTTTGTAATTTTTGTAATCTTGTGAAACTGTAATGCTTATGTATTTTTGCAAGCGCTTCAAGACTCAATGATGTATTATTATAATAAATATCTATGAATGAATCGCTAGAGTAACCTTTATTTTATATTTATATATGTCTCGACGTGCCAAAAGCTAAGGTGTCACATAAGTATTTTACAGATAACATGCAAAGGAAATCACTTAGCATCAATATAGGAAATGCATAATGAGATTTATGATGACGATTCTTTATTCAATTACTAAGGTTGATTAAACTAGGTCACTCTAGGTTCAACTAATTGGAAGAACCATTCTAGCAATGATCAACAAGCTCAGACCAAGTCTATCAACCGAATGCAGCGTTCCATCAACCACAGTGATGGCCTCATAGTCGAATTAAATTGTAACACCCTGACCCTTCACATGGCAACGATATTGTCCGCTTTGGGCAAAAGCCCTCACGATTTTGTTCTTCCCAAGGGGTCACCCATTCTTGCATTGCTCCAGCGTAAGAACGCTTAACTGCGGAGCTCTGCTAGGGTTTCCATTGCTTGGGAAAGGCCTTGTTGAATGTAAGGGTCCAAGATTTTTTCTTTATAGCCCAGGAACTCTCTCTCCCTTTCCGATGTGGGATACCAGGATATCACATAAATAACAACGGTTTCATCTAAGGGGCAAGGGTGTAGACTCTACGACTTTAGGCCTTCAAATCTTAAGTCAAGCTCTAGTGCGTAATCGACGAAAATTCTACACCGAATTTATCCAACCTTTCACATCCTTCTTCACCGAGGGACTCCCTTGAAAAAAGTATTCATATAACACCAAGGGACACCCTCAAAACGTCTGTAGGGGACACCCCTGAGATAAAGAACAAGATCCACGGGAGACCCTCCCAAAAAGTCGCATCACCCTAAGGTTCACTTCAACCGTCATATTCATTAGATAAGCATCTGATTCCCGCAATCCAAACCCAATGAATGTAAACATTTAATTCCCTAGTATACAATACGAACTTGCCATATGAAAATCTTATGCATAATGTAAAACTAGCATGTGCATACCCAAGTTTTATCATGTCATGATTTATATGCTCTTGAAACCCATATAAGCATGCTAAGTATTACAATTTCAAACATTAACATGTTATCATGCAACATTTAACCACATTATCTTCAACAATATTCTTTCACAACTATATACACATAAACAATTAACATATCATGATAAAAACCCAACGATAGAGACTTAAAAGAGCACATTAATATTACAAGGAACTAAAATCACGACAATAAATAAACAGATTCAGCCTCTGTAATTAGGGATTGAAAAATAGCAAAACTTCACTAAAATCTCTAAAATTTTGTAGGTAGCTAATTTAAGTTGTCCCATGCACTTTTTATGAAGAAAACTTTTTTTAGATCCTTCTCTAAAATTGAGTTTTTGTTAAAATAAGAAAGACCGATAGATCTTATCTGTTTTAAAAACAAATGACAGAATTTGTCACCGAACTTTAGAAATCCAAATAGTACCTTATTCCATGGAAATAATTTTTCTTAATTTGTTTATGAGTAGATATGGATGTTACAAAACAATGAGACTTTACCTTAAAAAATACTTAGTATTTGGGAAAAAAAATAACTTTTAACCACAGAGTGTCCAGATCTGACAAACCTTGAGAAAATAGCATAACTTCTTTTATACTTGTGCTTTTGAGTGATTCTGTCACACCCCAAAACCGCAACGTGGAAAACCATAGGAAAGAAAGAAAGAACATTATAGAAATACGATTTATTAACTCTTTTCCTTAAACAACACCTCTTTTAATCTAAAAGAACCTCATTAGAAAGATGAAACATTTGAAATGTTAACCTCCAATGCTTCAATTTGAACATAACAATGACCCAAAAAAGGGTTTGAAATGAAGAAAATATACTGGTTTGAAAATATGAGCAAAAACAAGAAAACTTAAAAAAATGCCCTAACAGATAGACCACTCGAGTGGTTTAAGGACCACTCGACCAACCTCTTGTTGCTTGCAGCATCTCCAGCCTACAACAGAGAAACTGCAACCATGTTAAGACTACTCGAACGGTCTAGGGACCGTGCGATAGGTCTTGTGAGACCCCGACCCGATTCATTTTGGAATGATTAAAAGTGTTTGAATTATCTTGGAACCTCCAGAATGTTTTAAATACATCCTTAGCGCGTGTTCGGGTTCTGTTAAGGCTTGTTTGGCTAGCGTTTGGGCTGAAAATCCAGTTTTTACACGGAAAAACACACTGCCCAGCAGTTCGGTCGACTGGAGGGCTTGGCCCAGTCGACTGAACCAAAAATTTGGAGCTCGGTCAACTGGAATGGGGGTTCGGTCGACTGAACTGTGGCGGTGAGCATTTTTTAGGTTTCCAGTAGGTTGTTCAGTCGACTGAACTAGGGGTGCAGTCGACTGAACTGAGAATTTTTGTGTTTTTCTATAAATATCTGAGGCTGAGATATTTTGATGGAGCTTTCTTCCAAGCTAAGTTTCGGTTCTCTCTGCCTTCTCTCTAGATTTTGAGGGGCCCGGGGCTCCATTTTCAGTAAACTGTCTGTGGATCCTGGCTATTGGTGCTGGGGGCTTCGCATATATCCGGACATAATTCAGTTTCGTCGAGGTTTAATTTTCGAGACTTCGAGTTTTGATTCGTTGAGGTAGGATTCTAGACCGTACTGCTGTATGAGGGTGTTTTATGTAATTGTATGCTTTTTTACTAGTAGAAAATGCATGAAATGTCATATTTATGTTTACACCTTGGTTTTTCGGGTAAAAAGTATATTTTTTGCTTTTCTAGGTTTATTACATTGTATGACACGAGGTTTTATGATTTTCAAAGGGTGTTATTGAAAACGGTGAAAAATAATGGTTTTTGATGAAATATCAACACTTGGTGTTTTGGAGGTTTAGAGCTCGCCTTTGGGGTTGAGTCTCAGGTTTTTGAAACGTTTTGTTGAAAACGGAAAAAAATATTTTGAAATATTTTTGTTTGATCTCCATGTTGATGGATGGATCTAAATACATGTATAATGTATTTTGTGAAAAAGTTTTTCGTAGTTGAGTTACGGTTATGTTTTTAGAAGATTACCTAGATGTATCGGGATGACGTGTATTTGGCACAAGTTGCCCTCAGTGTAAGTCCAGAAACGTGCACAGTGTAGGTACTCAGGTCCTTCGGGTTAGTCCCCGTAAATTGAGACGGTTGGGTGCTTAGTTCTCTCGGGTTGTTGCCCGTAAATTAAGTGATTCGTTATGGTGCTCCGTATAGAACTTGTCATTATCTAGCGAGTCTTGAATGGCTGGGGTCTAGGGTAATGGACAGGAGTCTATAGTTGCTACATTTGTCTGTGTGACAGAGTCGGTATATAGGATCATATACTTCTTATTTTTCCATGATGGTACATTCCGTGAGGGAACGGTGTTTTGATTACTGTTTTTCTTCAACTGTAAAATATGTTTTGCATTGTATAAATGCATAGTTGTGAAGGGAAAACTATTTTAGAGGTTTGTGGGAAACTTTGGGTTTTATGATGCAAAACATTTTTGGCTTGTGGTTGAGTACGCTCCCATTCTATATGATTGCATATTTTCTGTTTTATAGCTGTATTGTCTGTTTCTATTGAGTTTCGGCTTACGGTGTGGGATTTTGCTGTAAAACCTTTTTCAGGTAAGCGTAGTCCTGTAGATTAACCAGGTGATGCCCGGAGGTGGCTGATGACAAGACGTCTGTTTTGTCTTGATAGGTTGCTTCTACCTGTTGTATATGGTTCATGTTTATTTGTAACATGTTGTAAATCGTATACTATGATTATGGATGTATGCATGTTTTAATACTTTCGAGAGAACCTTGGGTTGGTTGTTGTTTTTCGTAGTTTCATACTACGTTTTTCGTTGTTGGGACCAACAGTTTACAAATGGGATTTTCAAATGGTTTGCTTCACATAAACCTTTGTGCTTCGAGGTAGATTTTGGAACGACCCAAGCTTCTTTTAAAATGAAAAGATTTTCTTACTCAAAACACGTATTTTGTTTTTAAAGGCTTAACTTGTGAGGCTATAACTGTAGTGTTTTGGCTACTCTTTTAAATCAATAAACCCTCGGTAGTACGTTTTTACAAATATTTTTGCCTTGTTTGGTCTTCTGATCTTAAATCTCTTTTGTTTGGGCGGTTTGGTGGTTATTCAATGGCTTTTCGCGTGACCCGGAGTTTGGAGCATGACAGGTCTGTTCCTATGATCATTTTCTTTTTCATAACTTTTGAAGCCCCAACACTCAACCAAGCCTATTTTGAGCAAGAAAAGCATACAAGAGCCTTCGAAAATCATAAAACTTGATAGTAAAAGAGTTTCAAAACATTAAAACAAGAGATTTTCATACAAATTCTTTTCAAAACATCAAAATTTACATAACATAACGTCAAAAACCTTCCTTTGATTATTAACCTCCTCAACCATATTCAAAATCACAAGGGCTTAGCCTTATGGCCTTACAATCCATAAAAGTTAATTACAAAATATAGCTCCAAAGGTCATTACATAACTCTAGATCAAACAAAACAATCACAAACATTTCCTTTCATGCTCTCATGCAATGAAGCCATCTCCAACACCAGAAAAATGTTATTCAAACACCATGAGCCGATGCTCAATGGGATAAAAATGAATGCATGATATGCAAAAAAGTAATTTTTGCAATTACCAAAACACATAAGCAATTCCCCATCAAGATTTATGTGAATTTAACGGAATAATTGTTCCCATGACTTGTAAACAATTTATGTGAACTTTCCTTTCTCACTGATCCTCAATAAGTCCTACTCTTTACACTTAACGGGTTTATTATGTGACGCCCCGCCCTGCAGGCACATTGGGACATACATAACTATAAATAAAGGGAAATTCTAGCCATTTATTCATATTTACAAATCATAAATATTACATATTTAAGAGTTCTGAACTGTTCAAAAGTACCTGGTGTTTATAGTTTAACCAAGAAATTTCACTAATTACAATAAGCACATGGAAATTGAACAAATAAGACAAAAAGAGAAGATTCAAATCTTCAGCAAGCATTGTCGGGGTCCGCTGGCTTCTGCCACTCACTCAGTTCTTTAATTCCGTCTTCTTCTTTGGGGGTACTTCCTCAAAGAACTCCTCGACCTCACCTGTGGCACAAATGCCATGAGCCAAAGCCCAAAAAAAACTCCCTAAATCTTCTAACCAAACTCACCACAAAATATATCACAACGCATGCCAAGTAACACTCAAGCACACTCTAAAGTCAAGAAAACAAAAAAATTTATAACAGGATAGAAGATAAGTCAATAAACATGCGAGTATGAGATGCCGTGTATGCAATGCAAATGTCAAACCGGACATACACCCAGATCATAACAAGAATTCAACACCAAAAAATTCTAAAGGATAGACTGTATGGATAAATTGTACACTAAAGCCATCACTACTACTCGTTGCGAATAGTAAATCCTTCGCTTGGCTACATGCCACAACTATTTTACTGCAAATTTTGCAACGATGCGGGGTTTTGGATGCACCTAAATGCTCCCACCTTAAGAAGCAAGATGCCTTCGCACCAGTGTCAACTCCAAAGTCCAAACTACCAATGATGGCATGCTAGCGACGAACCTATGGTGCCCAACCGTATCCATAAATCATTTTAAACACTGGGAACGAACTCAGGGTGTATAAATCAAAAATTGTAACACTGGGGACGCAACTAGGGTGTACAAGGGGAATATATCCCAAACATTTCCAAAATGGCAACTAGGGACAGCCTAGACTTAGAATCAAGAAGGACAATTCAGCATATCCCACCCCAACAATAATTTTCACAGATGGACTCCAATATACCAGAATGCAAGTGACAATGCTCATGATGTATAATATTGATCTCAAGTGCAACTATCTATAGGATAACATCAACTAGCATGGTAAAGTTCGATTCTAAAGATACAATTTAATTAAGATGGTATGAGTTCTGATCATTGTACATTCACTTAAACACAGTAATCATCTATTTAAACCAATAATTACATTAAACTTGGGTCTCACGACAAAAGGTACTCGAACATACACATAAAAACTTTAAAGGCCAAATTCGAGTATTAAATTAAAAGGGTTGGTAGGGTTTTGGGGCATCTAAACTTGGAATCAAGTTATGATTTTTTTAAACACCATTTAGATAACAAATATTTTCTACAACTTTTATGTTTAACACTAAGGCCAAAACCTAAGACAAATGGGTGAACAGAACATTCTAAGCGAAAATGGTTCAGCACTTTCCTCAAAATTTTACCGAAACTATGCCTTTGTTGGTTTCGGTTTTTGGGTATCCAATTAAGTGTAAATGAGCCCATTTTTAGATATGTTCTAGTTAAACATGTCCTCTACAAGTCTTATGAAGGATGCTAGGGGTGGTTGTTTAATTTGAAACAAGTTAAAGATACAAGCCATTTCGTAAAATAGGTTCTGTCAGCTGGCAAACCCTTGATAGAATCGATTTTGAACAGAGAGTTTGAAACGGTTTTGAGGGACCTTCCTGAGGTATCTAGGTCTGATTTTCGAAAAGAAAGTAATTCAATATGTCACCTACAATGTTCATGTAGACCACTTTCAGAGCAGATCACTAAAAATATGGGTTTTTTGCCATACAAAAATATGTGGCAGAAGAATCCTTTAAGGGCTGAAACACAATAGAGAGTTTCAAAAGGGTTTTGACCTACTAAACTTCATTATTTTGTGCTCATTTTTTGTGGGTGGTTAGATATACATGTTATATACAACCTTTAAGTTTTTTCCAAAGCTCGGATCTCATTGTAAACTACGATTTTTGGATCGGTATTGTTGACTAGTTAGAAAACGACACACTTTAGTAGAATTGCAATATCTCGAGTTCTACTTACTCAAATGAGTTGAAACCAACTTTGGATGAAAGATAACACAACAATCTAGGACTAAACATAAATAACATGCTTAGATCAATTTTATATGTTGAGTTATAGAGTTCCAAAGATCAGGGCAGAAACATTAAAGTTCTCAAAAATTAGGTCCTTATATGTTCAAGTCTCCTACTTATGATATGTCAAGGTTTTGTCTCATTTCTTTGCATGCTTGTATTTTGGATATGAATATCAAAGTTTAAAAACACTTTTAAGTCATCAAATTCAAAAATAACAACACACAATCACATCTCATATTATTCAAAAACATAACAGTCCCTACATTTTGTTTCCTTAAGCTTTTTCAATCACAAATTCAACTTCCATTAAACCCAAATCTCAACTATCTACACAAGATACTCCAATAAACGAAGGGTTTCAATTTAAAAGGTAGATCCCATGTAATCTTTCTCAAAAGAGAGTAATTAATTTCATATTCATCACATATATTCAAGAATAGTCAACAATCCTACCTTAGTGAGTCAAAACTTGAAACATTAACACACTCGAAAGGCCCCGAACTCACCGAATAAAAAATCCACTTGGTTGGAAATGTCACCCTCGTCGAGTAGAAAACTAACTCCTTGTGCGTTGATCAATTAGAAGCTTAAAGGTTTCAATGTGTAGAGAGAAGGGGATGAGATTTGGTGGTCTTCAATGGAGGAGAGAAGAAGAGAAAGAGAGGGTGAGAGGAGAGAGAGATAGAGAATTGGCTAAGGGAGAGAGAGAGAGAAGGAGAAAGGTTCTTCAAGAAGCCTTGGCACACTCCTCTATGCCGCTACCATGCACGTGTGTCCAAATTTTCCCCCATGCATCCATGATGTATTTTAATTCACACACACACACATAGATATATATATATATATATTCAAACCATCTTGAAATTAATATTTTTAATTTTATATTAATTTAAAAATTTTATTTTCAAAAAATTTTAAATTTTAAAATTATCCCCGAATTAAATTTCTCGAATCTCCGTGCACACAGGCGGGTCTAACAATACTTGTTAAAAAGCTACCAAATCCATTGGCTACAAAACTATATAGAGCACACATGCCTAAATATAATACCACACAGATAAACCATCACATAAACATTTAATTACATAAATTAAAACAGAGCTGGGTCTAACAACCTTCCCCTTTAAGGAATTTTGTCATCGAAATTCAATACACATCATGATAAAAATAATTTCGGATACTTGGAACCAACTTCTAATTCACGTTCCCACGTGGCCTCCTCGATGCCATGGTGGAACGACAACACTTTGATATATGCAATGGTCCTTCCTCGTAGCACTTGCTCCTTAGTATATAAGAGTTTTACTGATCGTTCTTCATAAGAAATGTCATCCTCGACTCTCAATTCAGTCCAATCAAGCACGTGTGAAGGATCCAGCTCATACTTCCGTGACATTGAAACATGGAAAACATTGTGCACTGACAATAACTGTGGAGGTAAGGCGAAACGATATGCCACCTCTCCAATCCTCGCAAGCTTCTCAAATGACCTAATAAAACGTGATCATAACTTCCCACTCTGACCAAATCTCATCAAATCTTTGCGCGGCGAGACCTTCAGAAATGCATGATCTCCTACTTTAAACATCAAAGGTCTTCTCCTTTTATCGGCATAGATCTTTTAACAACTTTGAGCGGTCACTAAACGTTGGCGAATGGCGGCTATCTATTTAGTTGTCTCACGCATTAGGTCTAGACCTAAAACGAAAGCCTTCCTCACATCAGTCCAACAGATCGGCGACCTATAAGGTCTACCATATAAAGCCTTAAAAGGCACCATTTCAAAACTTGACTAATAACTGTTATTGTAAAGAAACTTTGCCAAGGGCAAATGATCCTCCCACAAACCACGAAAGTCTAACACACAAGCCCGCAACATATCTTCCAAGATCTGAATTGTACGTTCGGATTCACCGTCGGTCTGGGGATGGAAGGCGGTGCTAGAAAGCATGTTCATCCAAAAGGCTAACTGTAAACACTGCCAAAAATGCGAAGTAAACTGTGAGTCTTAGTCAAAAACAATAGACATAGGAACTTCATAAAGTCGAAAAATCTCACTAATATACAATTTGCTGAGTTTATCCACTGAATCGGTCATTCGAATAGGAAAGAAGTGCGTAAATTTGGTCAACCTATCCACCACAACCCAAACAGCACCATGCCCTTTCGGTGATCTCGAAAGTCCATAAATAAAGTCTATTATGACATTCTTCCACTTCCATTCTGACACTAGTAAAGGCTGTAGCAATCTTGTGGTCGTTGATATTCGGCCTTTACTTGCTGACAAGTCAGGCATTGAAAAACAAAGCGTGCTACATCTTCTTCATACCTTTTCACCAAAACTGACGATGTAAACCATGGTACATCTTTGTACCCCCTGGATCTATTGCAAAACGAGAGTGATGAAACTCATGTAGTACATCCTCGTGACACGACTCTGGTATGAACAATCTCCTAGTGAATCTCAATTTCTAGTCAGGATACAAAACCCATCCCTTGCTGTCCTCGTTGCTCACAACACGATTACGAAACATTTGAGCTTCACTATCCCACTATTGGGCATCAATAACATGACTAAAAAGAGTAGGTCGTGACACCATCGTAAATAGTGTAGCACACTAATTGGTTTTGTCGCGATATAAATCGAACTCTCTGACCTCTCCAAGCATATTCCACTATTGAATGGCTACACGGGCTAAAGAACTAAGAGATTTTTGACTAAGAGCATCAGCTACCACATTGGCCTTCATCGGATGATACTGTAAATCAAAGTCGTAATCTTTCATGTACTCCATCCACCTCCATTGCCGTAAATTCAAGTCTTTATGCGAAAACAAATATTTCAAGCTTTTGTGGTCCGATAATAGTTTAAAGTGTTTACCATATAGATAATGCCTCCATGCCTTCAAAGCAAAAATTACAGCCGCAAGCTCTAAATTGTGTGTCAGGTAATTTTTCTCATGTCACTTCAGCTGTCGAGAATCGTAGGTGACTACTCTACCCTGTTGCATCAAAACACAACCTTGGCTATCGTGGGATGCATCACAATACATTGTATAACCCAACCCTCACTCCAGTATAATTAAAATAGACGAACTAGTCAACCTCTTCTTCAATCCGTGGAAAGCAAGTTCACAAGCTTCATTCCACACGAACTTAATCCCTGCGCAGGTAAGGCACGTTATAGGTGCAACAAGTCAAGAGAAATCCTCCACAAATCTTTGATAATAACCCGCTAACCCCAAGAAGCTCTTCTAGGCCATTTCCAACTCATCATGGCATCTATCTTCGAAGAATCCATTGCTACTCCGTCTCTAAAAACTACGTGCCCACGAAACTTCACTTTGGGAAACCAAAACTCACATTTCTCGTATTTTGCATACAACCGATGTTCTCGCAAAAGTTGCAATGCAACCCGTAGATGTTCCTGATGTGCCTCCCTTAAGAAAAAACTCTTAAGAAATTATGGAAGATGTCAATTAAATATAATTATCAGTAATTTAATTTAATTGATGGATATCTACGTAAGGACCTGATCTTAGGTCACAACAAAAATAAATTGAAATGAGGATAGGGTTACATTAAGATTAGAAGCCCTAAAGACCTAAAACGTAGAAATGAATCCCGAAACTAAAAACCTAATACAGAAAAGCAATCTTTTAACCCTAAGAATTATTTAATTACTCTAAAGTAATAAAATTTAGAATCCTAAAGTTTCATAGAATAATAATTTAGTCCAAACAATTAAGAAAATGCATAAAAGACCCAAAATGTATATATATTCAAAACTAGTCTCACTACTTAATTTTATCAAGAAAATGAAAGAAGAAATATAAATAAAAGGACAAAAGTACCCCTTGGCCAGCTTAGCCTAACGGATTGCGCCAAAATTGCCTTTTTTGTATTATTAACATATCATCAAAAATAATATGTATTATTGGAAAAGTTGCTCCATATCTCTACATAAATCCAACACCATCATAGCATGGATATATAAATATAGGTATTGCAAATATAAATATGTAAATTTTACAAGTTAGAATAATTAAATAAAAACCCTGTACACCAAAATCCATTTGAAAGTCTAATTGACACATCGTTACAAAAAGACTTAAATTAATCTATATCTCACGAAATTAGGACAAATGAATTATAAATTATAAAAATAATGTACAAATCATAAAAGTATTAATTTAATTCAATTTCATAAAACAAGTAACTAAAAGTATACATTAAGTTAAATTTTAAACATCTTTTTCTTAATCATTTAGTATAAATATTTCATTAAACCTTTAATATTTTGAATTAAATAAAAGAAATCTGATCTTGGAGCCAAAAATCCCCTCTTGGCCGGCCAGACACACCCACTGTCACACTCAACCTTCACCTTACCTCCCATGCAACCAATAGAGAAGGCCTCATGCTCTTACACTCTTACACCCTCATCATGACACCTTTCACTAACTCACTTCCATAAAACCACCCTATTTCGTCCCCCCTTAGCCGAAAATTACACCCTCCATAAGCCTCAAAATTCTAAAATTTGCTGAGTGTTGGAGAAGAGGAAGAAAAGGAAGAGAAGAAAGAAGAAGGAGAAGAAAGGGAAGAAGGTTTGCATCAAAGCTAAGTCCTTGTGTCTTCCATCCTATAAATTAATCCTCATAAGGTAAGAACTCTATTAAATCCCCTCTTCTAAACTCAAATCATAAACCTCTCACCTCATTCTTCAAGAACAAAAAAACAAGTATACAAATCAAAACTAGCTAGAAATGGGTTAAAACCAAGATAGGGACTATTTGATGTTCGTTTAAAGTTTGTGCTTGAAAGATAATGATAGGTTCATGCTATTTTTATTTTATGAATTTGTTGGAGATTGAATATCTTCTATTTAATATGAATCATCCAAAAAATATGTGAATTGATGCCATGCAAGAGGTTAGAAGTTATGTTAACTAGCTTCGAATTTATTCTCTGAAATTTGAGCTTGCTGGACCCAAATTTGAAATATCATAACTAATTATAGAAATATCTCATAGGGTCAAGCTTTATGTCCAGAGCTAAATCTTTAGGTTATCGGTCATACAAAATTTATTTGGAGTGATTTGATCGAGTATATCTTGAGTTATGAATTTTCTCCAAAATGTGATGTTTTCTATCCAGCATCTGTTGCATAAGCTAAAACCCCATTTTAGAGGTTGGTTCACGAATTGGTTACTTCACAAATATTGTAGCTATCATAGTTTTCTATTTACCCACCAAAGGTGATACATTTTTTATCACTGTTTGATATGTCAAAAGAATTTTCAAAGTCGTTAGGTTGAATTTGTCTTATTAGATAGGTTCTATCACATATTCTTGGAAAAGCTATATAACCTATTTTTAATGATTATTCACAAATATATATTCTTCACGAAAAAGTTAGGAGACATTATAATCGAGATTTTGTCCAAACATCATGATTTTTAGATCTCATTTGACCCCCAAACAATTTTTATACTCTCTATTTTTGGATCTGACAATTACAATTTCGGAGTTTAAAATAATGATTTGACATGTTCTCTTGTGAGGAAAAAACTCGAATATTTCTTAAAAATTGGACCTAGCATCCCTAATGAAAGTTTTAGAGAACATCTTGATCTATAACATATTCAAAACTTAGAATTTCTAAAGTTAATTTAATACTCCAAATGTATTTTACCCTAACTGTATAAAAATCTGAATTTTTGGGTTTTAGTTCAGGGCTGTTTTAAGTCTCTATTTTGTGGGAGCTAAATCACCTACAATTAAGGGAAATTCAATGAAGTGTTATTTATGAAAATCGTAGGTCACCTTTTTATCTTGTTTGCACGCAAAAACTAGAGTCTAATACGAGGTTAAGGTGGCCCCAAAGTTTGTCCTAATCTCTGTTAAAATTGATGAATTTTAGAAACATGTGTTAAAAATTAACTTATCTATGTTCAATAAATTCTAAGGAGATTTTGAGACTTGTGTGTGTATTCATGTGATTTAATTGTTGAAATTCCTATGTACACTTCCATGACATAGAAATATGCTTATTGCTATGATTACTAAACGTTAGCGTATATTGAGAAGCATGCATATATAAGTTGTGCCTTGTGCATAACAATAGTTGTACCTTGTGTATGACAATGGTTTTACCTTGTGCATTAAATGAATCATACCTCATGCATCAAGTGGGTTGTACCATGATTGTTGGGAGTGTGCCCTTGGAGTTAATCGTACCTTTGGTTCTTGGTTAAGAGCATCCCTCGTGTATAAATCTATTTTGGGGCATGTTCCTGCTAGACATCGTGGGTACATCCCCGATGTAGTTATTATTCTTTTGGGGTAAATCCCAGGTAGACACTATGAGCACGTCTCTTAAATTCTCGTTTTGGTATCCTAGACTATGCATTGATGACAAGCAGGGCATCACTACCTCTTTAAATGGGTGGTATCGGCTGGCCTAACCATTGCCATTGTGATTTAGGATAAAACAATTGTGGTATATAACCCGGCAATGCGGTTATCATTTCACAACGAGGGTCAATTGTGGTGGCTTAAGAGGTCAATTTTCCATTGAAGTCTACTCTTGGATTTCTCGGCGTGGAATCCGTTGGATAACGTTCACCATCCTCATACCTTGTAAATTTTAGTTAAGTCTTTTAATTGTCTTTTGAATTGTCATTTGATGGTTGTAGATGTGATAAGGTTGTTGTGGAATGTTAGTTGAGTTGGAATATTACTAGAGTTAGATTACTAGGATTTTCTAGAGTTTATTCTGGGTTTTAGCTTACGGTGTTAATGCCACATGTGATGACGAAGAGTTCCAGGATCAAGAAAACTTTACCAACCAAGAAGGGGATTACCGGGAGCCACAAGACTTTAGGACAACATAAGAAGAACTGATTCAAGTTGTGCTCATTTGAGTTGTTTTTCTCACATGTATCAGTTTAATTTTCTCATTCTCAAAAAAATAAAAATAAAAAACATTGTGCTGGACTACTGTATGAATATTAATTGTGGCTACTGTCGAGGGAACATAATGTTTATGAATGTAGTAGTTATATTTAATTATGAAAATGATGCGTTAACATAACCTTTATATATATTTACTTATGTCCTAACAATCCCAAAATTTGGGACGTTATAATCTGTAATCTTAACATGTGTAGAATAATAAGCATTTAATAACTCGAGTTCGAAAGTTTAATTTGAGAACAAGATTGGGAGTGTAATTACAATTATTTAGTGGTATGATTTCTCATTTATGTTTTTAGAAAATTGCTTCTGGGTTGAAGTAGGTTTTTCTAATTATATTAGAAGTCCGAGTCTTATTTATTCCTTAGGTCCCTATCGTAGCATATATATATGCCATTATAATCCTGGTTGCCAGTACAAATATACAATACACACATCGTCTCTTAGGGTTTCCACGTATTGTGAAAACTAAAGAAAAAGAGAGATAGCCAGTTAAGGTTTAGAACACAAAAGATATAAACCCACCCTTAGTTTGTGTTTCGGTGTTTAAGAATATGATAAAAGATCTAAGTCAGAGACAAGATTGTCAGTTCGTTGTGTTAATCTTCAGATTCAAGTTTAAGTGCTGAAAATGAGATCAAATCAGAAGGACGTCGCAGGTATAACTCAATTTCGCCTTGTAGGTATACCAGGTTGATGGAATAGGGCATAATTGGGAGATCAAATGGTATAACTCTATTGTGTAGAAAATGAGATCAAATCAGAGGCTAGGAGGGCAGAGTGATCAGGTTGATGCTTTTCTCAAAGGACTCTTCTTCTTATTTGAATCCTCCATCGTCGTCATCGTCTTTGTTGAGCTCCGCTTCTCATGACATGTCACGCCTCGAAACTTAGGTCACATAAACCACCCAAGAGAAACCCATTTTGATTTCAAGATCCATCAAAACCACCCGAACCCACATAGGTCCACGAACGTAAACGAAAGCAGACTTTAAACTTTTGAAAAATGCTTTTTTGAGGATTTATTTTATATAAAAGAACAACCCAAAAGAATAAGGTGACGGTCCCTGAGAGCCAAGCTTTAAAACAAACAAACAAAATTTTTAGAAAACTGCCCAGACTGCTTGATCAATCAAAAGACCGCTTGAGCAGTCCCTGTAAGCCTACTAGTTTTTTACTGAAGACACAAAATAGAATGTTTTCCATGACCGCTTAATAGACCGCTCGAGCGGTCCATCGAGCGTTCTGGCTCTGGACCCTTTTTCAAAACACCACTCATGAAAACTCAACACTCAAATTTTTTCTCCTTCTATTTGAAAACCTCCAAGGCAAAGCAAGCCAACAAAAACAAGTTCAAAACCTCCCTCGAAGCACAAGTTTAATATAAAGCATAAAACAAACCGAAAACGATAACTGTTACATACGAATATTAAAACATATAACCAACCCATGGTTCATCTCACAAGCATACAACATACATGCATGGATAACCAAGGCCTTAAGGCTTATACAACATGTTTTCATGTACAAAACTTATAACTTCATTACATGATCGAAATACACAACGACATTAACGACTGATCAACAAAAAAAAAAGATTTTTGTCTTTGCCTCCTCCGGGGCTCACTAAGATCTATCCACATGGTCAAATTCACCTGAAAGTTTTCAAGTCTCACAATGTAAGTCGAAGCCCAATAGGAACAAACTGGTATAAATTAAAAGCATAACATGCAATCATGAATTATATGAACAACTTGGCCACACAAGCCTTAAAATGGTTTTCCATCCTTAAAATCATTAGTTTTCTTATAATCCCATAGCATCAGACAGTTTAACAACATAACCTACACGATATTCTCCCACCCGATTTCCACAACCCATAATGATTCAAATGATGCAATTCTTTACGAGCTTTCACCGCAGGACCAATTGTTGGGGGTAAAATTATCAAGATCATTGTTTTTGCAAACGATTATCTAAAAAAATTAACTGGACGGACAAACGTTAAAACAAGCTCTAGATAAAACTTTTGATGACGAACGATCAAAATAAAACCCGTGCATCCGAAATTAATTTAGAAGAATACCTTTTTACCGGTCGAATCTTCAATTACGATTTGAATTCGAGTTGAAGCTCCTATAAGATCTTCTACTGTATTTTCTTATGCGATTCCCATATATAGTATGGGCTATAATCCTCCGAGAACTCGTAACGACAGAACTAGGACAGCTTTAATCTTAGAAGACAAGTTATGAAACTGATTCAGCCTTTCCGCATATATATAGGGTTACAACAGGGACCTGGGGAGTAATTATGAGTAAGACTTCCAGTGGAACACAGACACGTATTAGCGATTTCTGCAATTAAGCAAACCTCATAGCGGTATCTCCAATTATGGAAAACCAGCAGCAGTTTATGCAATTTTCTTAAAACATTAAATTATAGTTCGCACCACTAATGAACTATAATTGTACTTTGACTCATAATCTCAAGACCCTATAGCATGGAGCTCCTGTTATTAAATGGTTACCATTTCTCCCTATGTTAAGATTCTTGATACTTGCCAATTAAATTTAATTAGCATTTTGATATTCCTTAAGCCCTTCTGCTTAACTTATTTGACTACTGGATAATTAAATCCACCTACATTTTGATATTCCTCAAAACCATACTACTATACATCTGACTCCCATGCCCTCTACATGACTATCAAAATTCTTAGACGGTAAGCTCTTTGTAAAGGATTTGCAAGGTTATCTCCTGATTCAAGCTCTATGTCTGACTAAAAATCTGAGTCTATGTACCCCAAAGGCACTAGACTGTTTTCTTGGTAAACCAACATATAATCCTTAGTCCTTTTCAGGTACTTGATTATATTCTTTACCGCAGTCCAATGCTCCTTCCCTGGATTAGACTGATATCTGCTAACCATGCCAACGGCAAAACAGATGTCAGGTCTAGTGCAAAGCATAGCATACATGAGGCTTCCTACTGTCGAAGTATAAAGAACCACCTTCATCTTCTCATCTCATCAGGTGTCTTAGGACTCTGATCCTTGGATAGATTGATTTCATGCCTAAAAGGGAGAAATCCTGCATGCTAAAACGAGAAAGGATATCATGAATATATTTTGATTGTAATGAGTCCAACATCCTTTATTTTTGATCTCGCACAAGCTTAATCTCAAGGATGTGACTGGCTTCTCCCAAGTCCTTCATATCGAACTGCCTAGATAACCATATTTTAACCGTAAATAATGTCCTCACATCGTTTCCGATGAGTAAGATATCGTCTACATAAAGTACTAGAAAGATCACCATGCTTCTGTCACACTTCTTGTACACACAGGACTCGTCTAGACTTTGATAAAAAACATAAGACTTAATGACTTAATGAAACCAAGTGTTCCAAGACCTCAATGCCTGCTTAAGTCCATAAATAGATCTCTTAAGCTTACACAACATGTGTTCCTAGCCCTTTGTAATGAATCCGTTTGGTTGTATCATATAGATACACTCGTCAAGACATTTGTTAAGAAAAATTGTCTTGACATTCATTTGCCAAATTTCGTAATCGAAATAAGCGGCAATGCATAAGAGAATCCAGATAAACTTAAGCATGGCTACTGGCGAAAAGGTTCCCTCATAATCGATCCCCTCTTTCTAAGTAAACCATTTAGCAACAAGTCTAATTTTGAAGGTTTCAACCTTTCCGTCTGCTCCCCTATTCCTCTTGTAAATCCGCTTGCATCCAATGAATTTTATCCCTTTGGGTAGTTGTACCAGTTCCCAGACCTGATTAGAATACATAGATTTCATCTTTCAATTCATAGCCCTTTGCGAAAGATCTACATCTTTGTCTTAAAGTACTTCATTGTAGTTATAAGGCTCGGTATCTAGTTCTATCGGGATCCTATCAAAAAACTCTCCTAAAAATATATACCGGTCAAGTTGATGAACAACCATCCCACTACAACGAGGCATTACCTTTGTTTATGTACTAGCAGTAACACGTTGTGCAGAATCAGAACCCTGTGCATCAGAACCCTATTCTTGATTTTCACCTGTCCCGATAATTCTCCTACTATGACAAAGTAATGGGATATTAGTGACTTGTTCTTTCGTTCTACTAGTATTTCCTCTCAATTCTTCCAAAATAATATTGTTTTTCGGCCAATGATCCATAGTATAATCCTCTTCCAAGAATCGGGCATTGGTGCTAATAATGACCTTATGATCCTTAAGATTATAAAACATATCACCCTTCGTTCTCTTGGGATACCCTACAAAGAAATAGACTTCTGTCCTCGGTTTCAACTTACCCGCGCTCCCTTTCAGCACATATGCTGGATACCCCAAAATCGGAATGTATTTTAGACTAGGCTTACGCCTGGTCCACAATTTTGTGGGAGTAGAAAATATTGACTTAGAAGGTACCAAGTTCAGAATATAAGTAGTTGTCTCTAAAGCGAGTTCCCAAAACGAATCGGGTAAACCAGAATAACTCATAATGAACCTTACTATTTTCATAAGAGTCCTACTCTTTCTTTTTGTTACACCATTCTGCAGCGGAGTGTCAGGTGCAGTTAATTGGAATGTAATCCCCTCTGATGACAAGTAGTCCTTAAACTCTTCAAAGAGGTATTCGCCACCACAATCGGATCGTAGTGGTATGATACTTTTACCCAAACGCTTCTCCACCTCCACCTTAAATTCTTTAAATTTCTCAAAATATTCAGACTATTGTGCATCAGATAAATGTATCCATATCTTGTGTAGTCATCAATAAAATTAATGAAGTACTCAAAACCACCCCTAGCACGGATTGTCATAGGACCACACACATTAGAATGAACCAGCTCCAACGGTTCTATAGCTCTATAGCCTTCGGTCGAAAAGAACCTCTTGGTCATCTTACCCTCTAAGTAAGATTCACAGACTGAAAGTGCCTCCACTTCTAATGAATTCAAAAATCTATCTGCTACCAGTTTATTTATCATTTTTAGATTAATATGAGCCAAGCATAAGTGCCAAAGAAACTTTTGGTTAATTAAAGAAGAAAATTTTCTCTTATATGGTAATATATATGTATTATTCGTTTTAGTCGGATATAGTGAGGAGAGATTGGAGTAATAATGTAAAGATCATCCATCAATGTACCATAACAGATAACCCGTTTATTATCCTTAATAACCACAGAGTTATTAAAATAAATCAAATATCCATTTTTAACAAATCCAGAAAAGAAAACTAAGTTTCTTTTAATGGCAGGTACATAAAGATAATCTCTCAATATTAAAACCCGATCTCTACCAAAACTGAGAGTGACATCTCATACTGTAACTGCTGTTACCTTTATATTATTGTCTATATGCAGGTAAATCTCCCCATCACTAAGTTATCGAGTTTTCTAAAATTCCTGCAATAAATTGCAGACATGATTCGTGGCTCTCGTATCTACATACCAGGTACCAGTAGATAACATCACTAAACATGTTTTCACAACCAGTGAACAGAAATTACCCTATTTGTTTGCCTTCTGAAAAATACTAGACATAGCTTTTTCAAGTGCCGGGTCTACTTGCAGTGAAAAGATCTGCCTTTTAGCTTTTTCACACTAGTCCATGACCCATTAACTACCCTAGAAATCATGTCTCATTGTTTTTGAATCTTTTTCTTCTTCATGCCTTTCGGTCCAGAGAAATAACCTTTTTTAGAAACAAATGCATTCCCTGGTATTGAAGGAATACCATTTGTAGTTAAAGCTATATCTAAGTTACATTTTCAGTCAACAAAATTTAGTCCCGTTAGTTTGTTTTCTTTGAGTATTAAAGCGAGTGGGTTGAAAGCCATTTTAATCATGAGAATCACAAAATTAAAAAATATCGTTAATTATAATGAGCAAAACTTTAAATTTACTTTAATTTTGGTTCCCTCTACTATTTTAAAATTAATTCACTAGTAACCTGATAACCCGAGAATAGCATGCTTCCATGGGAGGACGTCTGCTATCCTTCATAAGACCAGACAGGCAAATTCCTTTTAATTTTACTATCTAGGCAACTGACCATGCCAAGTAAAATTAAATAGCTAACATAGTTTCGGTCCAATATATAATAACAGTAACTCAGATGAAGAGAATACTATTATATACAGCTAAGTGTTAACCATCACCTAATTCTAAATTAATCGCTTCGCAATGAACCCTTCAAATGAAGAAGTGATCCACACTAATAATTATCCAGAATTATTCCTAAAAGAGATTTGTACTAGCGATACCTCAATTAATCTGTCCAATGGGGAGGAAGGCCTTAATGCCAACACATAGGATTTAATTGCATCGCCTACAAGCTGGTGATGGAGATCGCCGAATTTATCTATGAATAAATTTTCTCTCCCACTTAGATTTTAAAAATATTTTTTAAGAGTTATAAAAATTTATTTAATTAAAATAAATTTATTAATTTCGAAAGTCACACGATCTGAAAGAATCAAACATTTTTCCGTGTACATGATTCCAAAGATTATAGTTTATTAAATCATCTTTTCGTGTTTAAATGCGTAATAAATAAAATTTAATAAATGCACAGTTTTACTTCCAGTTTTTCAGCTAAGGTAGTGATTAAAGGTATTTATTTATTTTATTTTTTGTTCCACATTTTTTGAAAAATAATAATTTA
>JAUMHN010000001.1:2763146-2774994 GCA_032360265.1 Heliamphora ciliata
AGATATCATTTAAATAAAACTCCTTATGAGCTATGGAATGGTAGAAAGCCCAACATTTCTTACTTTCATATTTTTGGTTGTAAATGTTTTATTTTAAATGATAAAGATGAATTGGGAAAACTTGAAGCTAAATCTGATGAAAGATATATTTCTTGGGTATGTTACTAATAGTAAAGCTTATAGAGTATATAACAAAAGATCTATGACATTAGTCGAGTCTATTCATATTACCTTTGATGAAGCTAACCACTTTTCTTCTAAGACTCTAGCTGATGATGATTTGGACATAAATAAAGGAATGGAAGAAATGAAAATCAAGGAAGACAGAGGTAAAAGCATCATGATTGATGATGAACACATGGACCTACCAAAAGAATGGAAAACAGTGATGGATCATCCTATGGATCAAATCCTAGGTGAACCTTCACGAGGTGTAAGTACTCGATTTTCATTTAAAAATATTTGTGATCATCTTACATTCCTTTCATAAGAAGAACCTAAGAATATAAATGAAGTATTAGAAGATGAATCTTGGATAATGGCTATGCAAGACGAATTAAATCAGTTTAAAAGAAATGAAGTTTGGAACTTAGTGCCTAGGCCTAAAGAAAATACCATAAGGCTATAATCTAGAAGAAGGAATAAGGTTTCAATAACAAGGTTTCAATAACCGATTTCAATAACAAGGTTTCAATAACCGATTTTGATGATAACAAACCTATGTATCTAATTGTGTACTTTGAGATTGTTTAACAGGAAACATATGCTTAGCACAATCCAGGATACACAGTGAAAGCCATGACGCATAAATTCAAAACAAGTTCCTTGGCGACAAGATTTTGTGGAACAATTACAAAGAATCGAGATAGTGAAGACTTGAAGAACATATTGTAAAATTTTATTTGTTAGGATTCTTGTACATTCATTTTATCTCTTGAATATTTCTTTTGAAGCTCATAGGAATCCTAAATATCTTAAAAAATTGTTTTTCCAAAGCATAAAAATATCAAACCTTTTTGGAAAACCATAACTCTGGATTTTTAATGATCCAGTCGACTGAGGCTTCTATCCAGTCGACTGAATGGGCTACCAAAAATAAGTTTTCAGATCTACATCAGTTCAGTTAACCGAACCTCATGTTCAGTCGACTAAAGTGATGTTTAGTCGACCGAATGAGTCTCTTCAGTCAAGCGAACAGCTTAAAGTTTGAATTTTTCTTAAAAGGGCTAGTTTGACACTTCTATATTTAGCCCAACGGCTAGTTAGTTTTTGGAGCCTATAAATAGAGGCCTTGTGCTATTGTTTCAATCATCCAAAGCTTTTCAAACATCTCTCATTCTTTTACTCTCTTGTGCTTCAAAATCTTGAATCTTTCATACATATTTTTGAGAGAAAAATTCTTTAGAATTCTCTTTCATCTTCATAGTCATATTCTATTGAGAAGTGAGTTAGAGCGTTCATTGTTTGTACTTACTTGCTCATCTAAGGAGCATTCTTTTGTAGACTTTCATATCACTGTTGTGGATCTGTATTTGAGAAAGGCATTTCTCAAAAGAGACTAATCCACCTACAAGGATTAGATCGACTTGAGAAGGACACATTCTCAAGAGAGGCTACTCTGCCTAGACTAAGGAGAGAGGCTCTTTTGCCTATTAAAGGAGAGGTAGTAAAAATCCTAATAGCGGTTGGCTTGAGGCAAGGACTTATGCCGTTGTGCCGAACCTTGTAAAAATTGTGGTTATGATAACTCCCAATTTAACCATTAATCATGTTAATTTCATCATACCAACTCTGTAAATCCAAAACCCCCAATTTTCATGATTTTGACCCAAAATCCAAACCCTAATTTCTCATTTCTCAATCCAATCACAAGAAATAACAATGTCAAGATTGGACCATGTTAAATCCCTCATAAATCTAATATTTAACCCTCATGATCACCAAACTCAAACCTAGGGTTGTGAAAATTCGATTTTCATGCTTTTATGTTCATAAATGAGAAAATACGACACATATCACGAAGATATTCAAAGAAAGTCTTAGATCCTACCTTTGGATGTTAGATCCACAAGAAAAAGCTTCACACGAGCTCTAACCACAAAACTCTCCTACCATGCGGTGTGAATAAAGTATCCAACTCCAAGATCGGATCTCCAACGACAAACAATCAAGGTGGAAGGGTGAGATCTCACAAACGAAAGCTCCAAACAACACCCAAGATCCAACCCTAACCCTAACTCTCACTTAGGCTCTAGAGAGAGAGACATGAAAAAGCATAAGAGAAAAAGGCTTTACATGACCTTTTAAAAACATCTATTTCACGACAGTCCACTCGAGCAAACCTCCACCGCTCGAGCGGTCCTCTTCTTAGGACCTCTCGGCTACTTGTCTGCTCGAGCAGTCAACCTAGGCTGGGACCTCGCATCACTGATGCTGCAACTAAACCATACACTTGCAAAACATCATCCAACCACGTTCTCCTGCATAAATCCACTCTCAACCATCATTAACAAACACCTACGAGCTCAAGAATTAATTCTCACACGTGATTTGCACTCCCAAACATCTCCACCAGACATAACATATTCATTTTCATTAACACTTACAAAATAACAAGGGTCTGGGTCCCTACTGCTTTAGTCATAGATTCTGTAGACTTGATAAAGTTTGATATGTGGTGGACCATAGGTTAAGTGTGTTTTTGCACACTACATTGTATGATATGGTATAGGACATAGGATATGATACCCTTGTCTTTAGACGAACTAGCTTTGTAGCCCATTACGAAATGCATTCTATAGGCATAGGTTCCGAATTGAAAGTCTAAGTATGTTACCAGATTTAGGGAGATAGCCCGTCGTTGGTTCTTGATTAGAAGTTTGAGTAGGTTATCAAATTAGGGAGATTGTCCCAGTTTGAGTTTCTAATCGAAAACCTGAGAATATGATTGGACTAGGAAGATGACCCTTGTTCTGTTAATTCAACTTTTTATCAAACTGTCATTATTTCTTTATAACTTTGAGTTAGACTCTAGCATCGAACCCTAATTCATTTTATTATAATAAGGTGAAGTACGAAGAATTTGGATAGATCATCATTTGTCCCTGAACAGTCCAATAAAGAGCATCAGGAAGTGTATCCACAAGTGGGACAAGTACGACTTGAACCTATGAACCAACATGACCAAATTGCTAGAATGTTGCAAGCTATTAAGTGATTGATAGAACAGAATCCAAAATGGATTGCAATGAGGGCTGAAAGGACTAGTAACACTCTGTTCAAAGATTTAGGTGCTAAGGAGTTTGTAGGAACACTTTTTCCCACTGAAGTAGAGAATTGGCTTAGGCACAGAGTACGTATTCTAGATAGACTCAGAATGGTAGAAGATGATAGGATAGATCTTATAGCTGTTATGTTTAAAGGCGAGGCATATAACGTGTGAGAGGCAACAGAGAGGTTGTTTAAGATGCCGATGCTAGGAGTTGACCCTCTTGTACCCCAAAGGATTTCTTAGGTTTGCTTTGTGAAGGTATTTGATGAACAGTACAAACCTGTGACTTACAAGTATGAGAAGGAGCATGAGTTCATTGATCTTGTGCAAGGGAAATAAGTGTGGCAGAGTATGAAATGAGGTTCACTGAGTTATCATAATATGCATTTCAACTTGTACTTGATGAAGAATAAAGGAGCAAAAGATTTTAGAATGGATTAAATTTTTTGATCAAGATTAGACTATCGGTCCTTGAGTTGGATAACTATAGCAATCTGGTTAATAAGGTAAAGATGATTGAGGAGGACGTTAAGGAATGTATGGGAAGGCGAGAACAATTCAAAGGGGTAAGTTCGTAGGTGCCTTAGTAGACAAGACGAAAGGATATGGTTCTAAGAGTAATGCCCCGATGTCGCAAGTGTTTCGAAGCCAAAACTACCAACTGACAGCAAAGAATTCATAATTTAAGGAAAACTGATCGAATAGGAAAGCGTCTAGTTGTACGAAGGAGACAAAACACGAATACATGCTTTAGGTGTGAGACCACTAATCATTTCATTAAAATTATCTAAAAGTCAGTTAAGGGACAAACATGTAGGCTTGCTATAGGTGTGAGGCTGTTGATCATGTAGTTAGGGATTGTCTGAAAGCCAGTCAGGTGATCATTTGTTGCTACTGTAATAAACTGGGACACATATTATCGCAGTACATGCATTTAAGAATCCCAGCACAATCATCTATTAGAAGCAAAAGAACGGGGGATAGTGGACCAACTAGGAGTATGCAAGACAAAGGGAAGGGACTAAGAGAACAACAAAGGGTTCCGAGGTGAGTATTTTCTATCACAAGACAAGACTCATGAGCTACGCCGGACATAGTGATTGGTACTCTTACCAATTTTCATGGAGATGCTTTTCTTTTATATTGTAAAGTAGGTTCTATAACGATGAAACCTTTTGATCATATGATATCAATCGTTACACCGATAGGTGATGAAGTGTTCGGGAGTGGAGTGTATCAAAAATTGTCCACTTAGATTAGGAGTTTAAAGGCATGCTAGTTGTTTGGATGCCATTGAATATGATAGGTTTTGACAAATACTTGGGATAGATTGGTTGTCATTATATCATGTGTTGCTATATTGCTTTGAGAAAAAGAGTGATCGTTAAAATACCAAAAGAGATGGGATTTATATTCCAAGTGGGTAAGAGTAGGACCCCACTAGTTTTGTGTCAGCAATTAAAGCATCAAGGTTACTACAAAAGTGTTGCTGTGACTTTTTAGCACATTTAGTTGACACGTAGTTGAAAGGGAAAGAGTTCTCTGAGATGCCAATTTTTTATGAGTCCCTAGAATATTTTTCTAGAGGACTTACTGAGAATGCCCTTAGATCAAGAAGTTGAGGTTACAATTGACCTATATCCAGGCATTATGCCTATACCCTTTCTACCTTGTAGAATGTCACTTGTTGAGTTACGAGAGTTGTTGGACAAGGGTTATGTTAGACCTACTATTCCACCATGGATGCATCGGTGTTGTGTGTAAGGAAGGATGGAACTCCAAGAAGGTATATTAACTATAAACCTAATGAGTCAAGTGTTTAGAAGTTTCCTTAACCAAGTTGTAATTGAGTGCATAGACGACGTTTTTCGTGGATGGTTTGCATGACTATATACTAATACGATCGTGCATCTTCATATCGTTCACCTTCATAGGGTGCCAGGCTCCATAGTATCAGATAGAGATCCTCGTTTTACGTCTAGATTTAACTTGAGGTTGCAAGCGGATTGAAAACACGTCGTATTGATTAACCTTACCTCCAAAATTGTCATGATTCCATGATGTGCTCCATGTCTCGATATTGAAGAAGTACATACCAGGCCCTTCCCACATATTGATAGCGCAACCTATCGATCTCAAGCTCGACATTACGTATGAAGAGGAACTGACGCGAATACTACACATAAAAGAACAAGTCCTACAGAACAAAATCATTATGCTGGTAAAAGTGTTGTAGAGTAGTCTTTTGATTAAAGAAGCTAATTGGGAACAAGAGGAGGATACGTGAAATAAGTATCCACTTCTTTTAAATAAGGGTATTTAAATTTCAAGGACCAAATTTGTTTAAGGAGAGTAGATTGTAATCACCTATACTTCCGAAACCTTTAGAAAAGAAAATACGAATCGAATTTAATCATTTCGTGAGTTATAGAGGGAAGTTCATAAACCCAACATCTTTGAAAAGAGCCAATTTAACCGTTTAAACTTCTTGAGCCCGAGATTGGAATGGAATGAGCCCGGTAACAGTTTAATATTAATAATTTTTGAAAATTCAAGTTTTTGGGACAAATTGCTGAGTTCCTAAGATTATGTTTACGTTTTAGTCAAAAATAATCCGAATGAGCAATCACTGATACTAGCTCCAGATTAAAACTTTTTGATATCGAACAATCAAAAATAAATCTCAGTATAACTCCTAAAGTTAGTTTAGGATTATACCTATCGAGGATAAGTTGAATTGATTCTGTTTGGTGTCAAAAACTTTAGTCAACAAGCTACCGCAGTTTTTTTACTAGAAGTAAAATCTAAAAAAAAGCCTTCTGCTGTATTTTCAAATGAAATAATTCAATTGTAGTGTGAGCTACGTTCTTCGTGTTCTTCAAAACCCTTGTTGACTAGACTTAGGTTCTCAAAATACGTGAAAACCCTAACATCTTAGCCAACTGATTGAATTATAACTTTAGGGTTTATAATTGCATATAAATAGATTACAGCAGGGACCTATAGAATAAATAAGAAGTGGAATCCTAATGCAATTACGAAATCCTACATTAACCCAGAAGTAATTTCATAAAAACATAAATTATAATTCATTCAACCAAAGAATTATAATTGCACTCCCAGCCTTATTCTCAAAATTGAAATATTTGAGCTCATGTTGTTAAATGTTTATTTATTCTCCCCACGTTAAGATTATAGATACCCCCCAATTAAATTAAACTACTAACAATTATATTTAATCGGCTTCTTCGAAAAATCCTTTAGACATTTCGCTTAACTTATTTGACAAGCTGGATTATAAAATCCACCTGCAGGGTTTGGGTCGGTTAAAACTTATTAGCTTCATTAAAATACTATCATCAATCTCATTCACGAAACGTGGATTCCATAAATAATTAATATCCATTATATAAATTAATGCCGTCATCGAACCCACTCGGATTATAGAGCCGTAAAAGATTGCACCAATTAATGAATCAAAATAATAAACATTAAACATATGTGTATAATAATTTTTTTGAGATTAAGAGCATAAGCACTCATAATAACAATGGGATGTAAATTAATTTATATAGTACAATGAGTCGAAACAAAAAGTGTACTAGCACAATGAGTCAAAACAATTGTCAAGATAATTACCGCTCACCATAATTAAGACAGACTCTGACGCTCCATCTTTCGGGCACGTCGGGACGTACATAAGCATAATTTAAGGAAAATATTCTATCTATTCATTCATAGTTACATATAATAAATACTATATCATTAAGAGTTCAGAGATTTTCAAAATACATAACGAATATAGTTCCACAAAAGATTTAACAAAATTAGAATGAGTCCATGGAAACTAAGCAAAAAGAACAAAAGGGGTGAACTTTAAATTCCTCAATTTCCATTATCGGGGTCGGTTGGTTCCTACCACTCACTTGGTTCTTCAAAACCCCCTTCTTCTTCGGGTGCGACTGCCTCAAAGAATTCTTCCTTCTCACCTGTGGCACAAATACCTTGAGTTAAAGCCCAAAAGCAAACTCCTTAAACCTTCTAACCAAACTTACAACAAAAATATTCCACAACGCATATCATATAGTACCTAGTACAATTTATAGTCAAGGAGACAGACAAATTTTACAAATTATGGCAAGGCAAACATATATAAGAACAAGTATATAGGTCTGTGATGCAGATGAAAGCGATGCAACCAATTTAATTTTCTAATCCAATTTAAACTTAAGTTATTCTAGATTCTTTGAAACCGAGGTGAACCATCCCACCCCATGATCCCAACCACGCTGACCAAGTCTACCGACCAACAAAGAGCAATCCTTAAGCCGTGGGATGACTACGTAGGGGACTAAGTGTCTAGTTAGGTCAGCACTAACGGCAAAGACTTGGACATATCAACACTTCAGGCTCTTGACTCTCAGGTCAAGGTCAAACGGGGGATTGCGAAATTTAACTCTTATTATTACGCCATCCGAACCGTCTTCACCAAAATACAAATATCACAGCAATATACATTTAGCACTTGGAGCAAAAACCTCTCAAAATAAATCAAGGCATATAGCCAATATCACAATATTCCTAAATAACTAAATTTTTAAATATTCCAATTCCATCAATTACGATACCAACCCTAAGATTCAATTTTCATTATTTTCTTAAAATAAAATGGTAAACCCCATAAAACCCAATCCAATGATGACATGATATGACATATGTAACTGCTATTTGTAATTCACAGGTATAAATTGGTTATGGCTTAGGCTAAAATGGCATATATATATATATATATATATATATATATATATATATATATATATATAGACACTTTTTGTTTTGTTATGTCTGATATGTGTGATATACATAGCTGTCAAATCGAGAATCAAACAGTGAATTGAAATTACTTTTCTTTGAATTGAGAATTGAATCGAATCGTGAATCGTTACGATTCGGTTATAATTACTAAAATACATAAAAAAAAATATATTTAAATATTTAGATATTAAAGGTGTATTATAAATACGAAAACTTTAGTAATAAATCAATGAAAAATTTGTTTTGAATGATGAACACATAGCATAATAGGTAAGGCGTTTGCATCTAGGGTAAGAGATATAGGTTTGAGTTTTAACGTGATCAGTGATCCTATATTGCATTATTAATTCTGTTAGAATTTATAACAATTCATAGATAGATTTTTGGATTTGGGCGTGTCCAATCCAATCAATTGGCAGGGGTGAAGAGGTCTCTAAATTATATGAATCAAACTTGAATAGCTTAAAGAAGTGATGTGAAATGTCTCTAATTCTCCCCCGCATGCGCTGTTCAGTTGCATGTGAAGATAATGAAAATTTAACGAAATGAATGAAATAGACCCTGTAAAAACTTAGCTCGTGAAACCACCTAACACAACTTTGATACCAATCATACCATGTTAGAATTTATAGCTATCCAATCAAAACCAATAAGGAATTGGTAGAGTGGCCTCTAGAATATATAAATATATAAATAAGGTTGGGTGGTTTAGAAAAGTGATAGTGGACAAGTTTTTAGAATGTAAAATTATGAATTAAAAGAAACAAGAATTGGAGACTTGCTTGGTGTCGAATTGATTTCTTAGTGTATTGAACTGAACCGAATCATATCGTATGATACGTATCGCGAATCATACTATTCTTGCTTTCGTCGATTCACCCCACCAATACGGATCGATAACTAGATGTATCGAACCGAATCGTACGATACGTATCATGAATCGTACGATTCTAATAACTTAATCAATGCAACAATTTGTTTGTTTGTTTATTTATTTATTTTTTTTGTCTTCATGCACAGCTTTATGCTTCAAAATTTCAACTTAAGCCAAGCTTCGGTTAGTTTCAATGATTGATGAATCGATATTATGTGATTATCCTATCAGGTGTCCCTGGGCCCCTTGATGTATGCATCCAAGTTTGTCCTCGTTGGAGATCATTATCAATTACCACCTCTTGTCCGGGTTGCATATCTTCTCCATGTGATTCTGCTTTAGCTAATTTTTCTATCCGTCACTTATGACTAAGAGATATTGTTTTGTTCTTTTTATTTTAGAGCACAGAGGCTTTAGAGAATGGAATGGGTGTAAGCCTGTTTTGCAGGCTTTCAGAAGCTCATCCCCAGGCAATCTCAGCACTACAAAGTCAGGTGTCTTTGACTTCTTACTTCAACCTTTGTGGCTCTTCTCTTCTTGTGATCTTTCTAGTTTGGCTAATGGGTTAAAGATCTATATGTGGTGAAATGCAGTACCGTATGTGTGCAAGCATAATGGAACTATCAAATGCCTTGATATATGGTAACAGATTACGTTGTGGCTCCTTTGAAGTAGAGAATGCCAAACTCAAGTTCACCTGTTCAAAATATATTTCATTATGGCTAAAGGAGGTAATGATTTATATATACTATAAGCTTAATGTGTTCCCTAGTTTCAGAAAGTATTTGTGTTAAGGAACAAAATTATTCTTTTTGGTTCTTTTCTTGTTTTTTTTTTTGGCAAATACTCACACATCCATCTAATTCCTTGCACTTTGCGAGGTTTGAACTCTCAACCTTCCATTTGGGAGGCTAACTCCCATACCATTGGGCCAAAGGCCACTTGGTTTGTTATGTTCTTGTTAAATTCAATAACCTGAAGTATTCCAATTTTAGAGAATGATAATAATTTTGTTGTAATACTGGTAAAGCTAAAACTTGAAATAAGACAGGACAGAGTGAAAGAGAGAGAGGGCACCTCTGAGGAAGATACCGAGGAGAATTGTTGATTGACGCAAAGATTTTTAATATTTCCATTGGCAGCAGGATCTTGCTGATGGAGAGAGTTGGAGCTTCCAGAGGTTCTTCAGGCTGTGGTTATCGGAGATAACATGGTTGGTTAAGAAATTGAGTGAGACCAGTGAGCTTAGGAAGGGTGTGAGTGATCCAGAAAACTCAACGAAATAGTTCAGGAAACTATGTGGAGATATTGACAGTTTTCTTGCAGAAGAAGGAAGTGTTGTGCATTAAGAATCTCAATATGGGAATGGCTGGGACTAGTTTGTGATGGCATTGTTGGAGTTTAACCCAGGAGGCCCCTTAGCTTTGTGAAGGAGAAGGGTTCATACTTCCAAGTGGTGGAGTTGAATAAATGGCCGGAGGGGAAGTTGGTTGTGGATGGTAGATAGAAAGCTGATTGCTCCATCAAGGTGGAGTACAGTTCTTTGATGGAAGCGATGGACTATCTTGGGAACTGTTAGGTTGGTCGGATGAGTAGCGGTGCTTAAGACCCAATTTTCCAGATGCATCCTTGAAGGAGTGGGTGAATCAAAGGTTTGTTTCCAATCGATGTGGAGGTCAAAGATAGAGGAGGGGAGCTTTATCTGTTTGTATTCCCTTCCAAGATGAAAGCGTCACGAATATTGGGAAGGGAGTAGGTATTTGGAGGCCATTGCCTCTTTGATTGGTGGTCGGCATTTAGGACATGCTACAAGCCGGGGTCAAGGCCTCTAGAGAGTTGGGTTGGAGTGCTATCTTTGCTGGCACATTTGGGAGATGCAAAAGTTTTCGAGGTGATTAGAGTGCTTTGTTGTGGCTTCATCAACCTTGACACAGACAGCAGCTAGGAAGCATACGTGGTCGTTCGAATCAACGAGAGAGGATCGAGAATAGAGATTCCAGCAGTGGTGAGAGTGGGATGGGAGCCTTCTGATTTGAATGCCAGATTTAGGTTGAGATGGGGGCAATGTTGGAGTATATGCGGATACTGATGTACAGGAAGGCTGTGAAGGTGCCAAAGAAGGTAGCACATGGTGTTGCTTTCGTGTCGAGGAGAATAGGGGAAGGTGGGGGCGCTCAGAATGGCAACAAGCCCAATTTTGGCATTGTTTGGGATGGCTTTTATAATGCCATTTTCCAAGTGTTTTTTAAATTATCTTTTCTGATTTTTTCCCCTCGTATTTTGGTCGAGTTCATTTACTTATCCAATTTCTTTATTTGCGACAGCTCTAAAAGGAAAATTTTCCCCCCTCAAATTCGAAAAAGGTTCAATAAAGAAAAAAAAAGCCTCATTCTTGGCAGTTTTAAGGCTTTTTTTCCTGAACATTTTTTGTATTTTGGTCAAAAAAAAATTTACTTTCTCGATTACTTATGACTAGTGTAGTATAAAAAGTGTAAAACAATGTTTTTAAACCCGGACCGTTAAGAAAATCGGAAAAGAGAACGGGTATACGGGTCACTGATTCAACCAGAATCGAACTGGAATCAAACCGTGACGTCATAATTACATCATTAATAATTTTAAAATTTATAAATATTAAATAAAAATAACATCTAAGAACATCTTATAATCTAAGCATAATTCTAATTAAATAATTAGAATCTCTAACAAAAAAAATTAAAATTTAGAGCATCATTGATCCTCAAGTTAAAATAAAATGAGCATAAGTTACAAATATAATAAAATATAAACCAAGCGTGTAGATTATTTCTACAAATTCATGTACTTAACGATATAGAATGAATTTATGATCAGAACTGTTCATTTTATAACTCAAGTTTATCCAATTA
>JAUMHN010000001.1:2777774-2789792 GCA_032360265.1 Heliamphora ciliata
CGTTTTTCGACGCGCGTTATGTGTTTTCGTTGCAGTATGTTTTATATGCTTTTGATGCATGTTTGAGGGTAGAGATGTATGCAGGGTAGGTTCCCGGGGCCGTGGGCCGTTGTGGCTCAAATTTCGAAAAAAAAAGATATTTTACAGGCCAATAATATCTGAAGTTAGATATTTTCAAAAGATGTTTTCAAAACATAACTCCTAAATTTCCTCCATATTCTCTATGCCTTCTCTCTAAGTTCTCGGGGGCCCGAGGCTCAGTTTCCAATGATCTAACAACCGATCTTTGTTATTGGCATGGTGGGCTACGCAACCATCAGGTCAGATTTTTATTTTGGCGAAGCTTGATTTTGCACGTGGTTCAAGGTGTCGAGTTTTGAACTCACTGAGGTAGGATTCTAGACCCTACTACTGTATAAGGGTGCTATGGGTAAACGTGGGTGTTTTTAACAGGTAGATTGCTGTAGAATTGCGTTTGTTTCAAAGTTGGGTTCTGGGCTTAAAACCTATTTTTCGAAAATTTTGTGGATGGAATCGGGTGTTAGGTGCTTCTGTGGTGGTCTTGGTGTTAGGCCTAGGCGTGTGGATGTTTGTGGGTGTTAGATTGGTGTTTGGAGGCTTCGATTTGAGGTTTGGAGGTTGAACCCGTAGCTAAAAAATAGTTTCTGGGCTTGTTCAGTCGAATGGACCCATGAGTCCAGTCGACTGGATCATAGTTCTTGGGGTTCAGGCGACTGAACTCATGGGGTCAGTCGACTGAATCGTGCATTGAGGCGTTTTGATGGTTTTCTAGTGGGTTTTTCAGTCGACTTGGGGTTGGGTCCAGTTGACTGAATTCTGGGCTGTTTGTTGGTGGTTCAGTGGTTGGGTTTTGGTTTTCAATTGGTGTCCTTTGGTATTCAATTGATTAATTTATGGGAATTAGTTGATTCAAATACCTTTGGGTCCCTTTTGGGGTTTGGTTAATGGAGTTATGGTTTCTGGGGTCGTGTGATGACCTCGGATGTTTGTGTGATGCCGTCCACGGGTGTGACGTGCGTGGTTGGTTTTAGGTGTTGTGGCACAGTTGTGTGCGTCGTGGTTGGATATGGAGTGTGTTTGAGCTCTTGATCCTTTTGAGGAGAAATGTGGTGTTTATAACCTTGTGGTTTGAGGGGTTGGTGTTGGTCTTCGGGTTAGGCTTGGTTGTCCCTGTGAGTGGATGTCGGTTTGTTTCGGTGGGTGGCGTCGTGATATATTGTTATACATGATTATGTGCATTTACAACTATTTATTTATGTACGGAATATGCAAGTGAATTACATAAGGTGATATCGTTATGTATAACGTGGTTTATGCTTTAAAATCTAGAGTTTTATAGGCATGTGACGTGGTTTGTGGATTGTCGTGTTGATACATGGTTATATGCTTTAAATCCTGATTTAGGTTTGCATATGTGTATGAAACGGATTAGGTGAATCTGTGATCCAATAGATGTAAATCTTAGTTGATGATGCACATGTGCGTGTGTGGGTGTATGAGGTAGGCTGCGAAGTCGGTGTATGAGGTAGGCTACGAAAGTCGGTGTGTGTGCGATTGGGGCTGCGGTAGTCCTTCGGTTAAAGTTTGAGAATATGCATTAGTTAGGGCAGTGGTCTTTCGGTGAAAGTTCGAGAAGATTCATGGATTGCACGTACTACATATTGGGACGGATAGACTAATTTTCTTAAAACTGTATTAACGACCTGCGAGAGTCAAAATACTGTATGAATGGCCTGCGGGAGTCGTAATATTGGAATCGTTTTCAAGGCACTGATAAGTTGACAAATGATTTTTATCCTCACTTTCCTTTGCATGTGAAAATTGTTTTTTGGCTCTAGTGAGTCGTGATCTAAAATTGTTTCAAACTGTTTTAATGGCCTGAAAGAGAGTCAAAAATTGTACCTCGTTTTCCTAGCATGTTTACCTTATATTGCATGCATTGTTTGGAATCTACTGAGCTTTGGCTCACGGTATGAAATTTTTATTTTCTTCAGGTACCGGTCACACGGGTTGATTAGGAGGTGCGAGAGAGGTGGAAGAGCTGTAATCTTCCTTTTTGTTCTTTTGTTACATGTATGCTATAATATGTTTTTCGGGCGTTGGAGCCTTGTAATGTTGCCTTTTGGCGTTTATATACAATACATGTATGGTTTATCTTTGAGAGTGTATTCTTGGGTTGGATTTCATCTGGTTGTTGTAGGTGTTTCACGGGGTCCGAAGTTTGGGGCGTGACAAGGGTGGTCTATTTTATAATCCTAAGGATCAGAAGGTCATTGTTAGCACCAATGTCCGATTCTTGGAAGAGAGTTATGTTATGGATCACAGGCCATAGTAAAATTATTTTGGAAGAAATGAGAGAAAATACCAGTAGAACGGAAGAGGAACCATAAGTCACTGATATCCCATTGCATCGTCGTAGTGGGGAAATTATCAGGACAGGCGCAAATCATAAACAGAGTGTTGATGCATAGGGTTCAGATTCTGTATAGTGTATTATTGCTGGTACACAGATAGAGGTAGTGCCTCGTCGTAGAGGGAGAGTTGTTCATGAACCTTATTAGTATATGTTCTTAGGAGAGTCTTTTGATAAGATCCTAATTGAACTGGATACCGATCCTTCTAACTATAATGAAGCACTTCAAGACAAAGATGCAAATCTTTGGCAAAAGGCTATGAATTCAGAGATAGAATCTATGTATTCCAATTAGGTCTCGGAACTTGTAGAACCACCAGAAAGGATAAAACCCATTGGATGCAAGTGGATCTGTAAGAGGAAGAGGGGAGCGGACAAGAAGGTTGAAACCTTCAAAGCTAGGCTTGTTGTAAAAAGGTTCACTCAGAAAGAAGGGAACAATTATGAGAAAACCTTTTCACTGGTAGCCATATTTAAGTCTATCCGGATTCTCTTATCCATTGCCACTCATTTCGACTACGAAATCTGGCAATTGAATGTCAAGACAGCTTTCCTTAGCGAAAGTCTTGATAAATGTATCTAGATGGTACGACAAGACGGTTACATTGCGAAAGACCAAAAGCACATGTTGTGCAAGTTTAAAAGATCTATTTATAGACTTAAGCAAGCATCAAGGTCTTGGAATACTCGATTTGATCAAACCATAAAGTTTTATGATTTTGATCAGAGTCTAGATGAGTCCTGTGTGTACAAGAAGGGTGACAAAAGCGTGATGATCTTTTTAGTACTTTATGTGGAAGATATCTTGCTCATCGAAAATGATGTAGGAGTATTATCTACGGTAAAAGTATGGTTATCTGGGCAGTTTGATATGAAAGACTTGGGAGAAGCCAATCACATTCATGGGATCAAACTTGTGCAAGATCGAAAACAAAAGATGTTGGGCATATCACAAGAAAAGTATATCGATGATATCCTTACTCGTTTTAGCATGCAGAATTTCAAGAAAAGGTTTCTGCCTTTCAAGCCTAGAATCACTCTATCTAAGGATCAGTATCCTAAGATACCTGATGAGATAGAGACGAAAAAGGGCTCCATATCCTTAGATAATAGAAAGCCTAATGTATGCTATACTTTGCACTAGACCCAACATCTGCTTTGCCGTTGGCATGGTTAGTAGATATTAATCTAATCTATGGCGCCGGGATTTGGGATATTTGTGTTCAAAAATAAGAAATTTTAAGAAATATTTAGAAAATATTTTAATACCTTGAAAACTAAATTTTGAAAACCCCTTTTTGTTAAAAATGGAGTCGGCATTTGGTTTTTGAGAAAAATCAAGAAAAAAAAAGACTACTGATCTTTAAAATGTTAACCAAAGAAAAAGAGTTCGACGGCTAAAGTACGAATCGGGAAAGATGTTAGGCACCCCATTTACCCAACCATGAGATTGACCTCTACTAATCATCATTGGTTCTTAATTAAATTTCTCAAATGCATACAAATACAAAAAATAGAGGCAAAGAGATAATATTCAAAATCAAATAAGGAGAATACATAATATATGTATATAGAATCACCAAAACAAACAAATAAGAAAATAAAATATTAAGTGCTACAGTATGCAATTTCTAACTAAAATCTATATGGAACAAACCCGCATATAATGTTATCAAAATAATCTAAATTAGCATGAGTAAAATAAAAAGAACAAGTATATGCTAAAAAGACACTAAATCCAAATCATACTAAAAATAAACATGAATCTATCAATAATATCGTCAAGTAACTGAAATAACTTAAATTAAAGCATACTTGAAAACTAATCATACTACACGTACATTTTATCAAATAGCTTAAAATTATACTAACACGGTTTTAAACAAAAATAATCAACGCATGCTTTCTAAATGGTAACTATCAAGTTAGTTATTAAATATAAAACAAAATAAAATAAAAGAGATACCACTAAACAAAAGATTTTGTGGATTTTAAAGTTAAACAAAATAAAAGAAAAGAAAAATAAAAGGAATACTATAAAAGAAAAATTAAACTAAGATTAAAAGATTTTGTGAATAAAAGAAAAAAAAATAAAAGGGATATAATTAGAAGGATTTAAACTGAAGATAATGTATTAAAACATAAACTATTATGTAATAACAAAACAACTAACTAATTAGAAAATATGGATATAATATTAACAACTACAACTATATAAATGTAAGTGCATTGATTATGACAATAGCTGTCACGCCCCAACACCAGGATCACGCGAAAGCCCACCCAAACACCTTTTATGAAAATAGGGTTTACAGTTAGAAAACCATCAACTCAGAAATATGTAACATTTGGATAAAGAAACCCCACAGTTCAACTCTCATAAACAGTAAACATGCAATCTCATATATAAATAAGTATATCGCCTCAAGGCATACAAACTCGCCTTCTGAAACAAGCATCACATGTAAAAGTACATGCTTCAAAACAGGAAACTACAGCAAGCTCTCCATCATCACAAGCATCTAGGTCAACTCCACATGATCACCTGAAAATGTTTTTACAGCAAAATCCCACATCGTGAGCCGAAATCCAATAGAAAGTAGACAGTAAAGTTGTAAAGCAAGCTATGCAATCATACACACATAAGCTCAATCATAGGAACTAAAAGGTTTTCCTCTCAAAAACCATCAGTTTTCCATCATTGAAACTATGTATATCATCCTCACAGATATCATGCCACAGTTAAGGGAAAGCAGTAATAAAATAGTACTCTCCACTCGGTCACATAGCCATGGAGAAAGCGGTAAAATGTAATCCTATGTACCGACTCTATCACACAGACAAAGGTAACAACTATAGACTCTTGCCCGTTACCTTAGTCACCACTTAAGGCCTGCTCAGTAACGACAAGTTCTATATGGAGTTACGACAACGACGCCATTGACGGAGGCAACCGGCTTAATTTACAGGATTAGCACGAAGGTACAAAGCACCTACTGCTTAATTTACGGGCCTAAAATCTGAGAGTCCAAAGCACCCACATATCGCCATTCACGGAGGTAACTGACTCAATTTACGGAGATTAATTCGAAGGTACAGAGCACCTATGCTGCGCACGTTTCTGGACATCTACCGAGGAGCAATGTAAGCCCACATCCACATACCCACGGTCACGGTACATCTATTGAAAACATTTAAAAGCCCAATCGTAGCTCAACTACAAAAACCCGTAAAATAGTTCTACATCGCATGTATAAAAAAGATCCAATCCATCCACACGGAGATCTACAAGCATGTAGCAACAGATTTCCAATAAAACTGAGACTCAAACCCAAGGGTTAGCTCCAAACCTCCACAAACATGTTTGTCAAAAAAAAGAAAACACTTCGTTTTCAAATCTCCTTTTGAAAACCACGGATCTCAACACATTCGGATCATGTATAAAATCAAGAAAAGACGTAAGACTCGCTTTTACCCAAAACCAAGGTTTGAACATGAAAAACCACAAATCATGCATTTTTTACCCAGTAAAAATACATATAATTACATATAACACCCTTTTACCAGTAGTAAGTCTAGGATCCTACCTCAGAGAGCTAAAAGCTCGACGCCTCAAAATCTAACCTTGTTGGAATGAGAATTTGTCTAGATGGATACGAAGCTCACATCGCCGACAGTAAGGATCTGCTATCCGACTGTGAAAAACTAAGCTTGGGCCCTCCCGAAAGATAGAGAGAAGGTAGAGAAACAAAGAGAAAGAAGAGATATGTTTGAAAAAGATATTTTAAGACTCAAAAAGATATTTTGTAGCCTTTATAGATTTTCGCGCCCAAGACCCACAGCTCGAGCGAACCCCTTGCCGACATAAGCTTTGCCACACCACCGCTCGAGCGCCCAATAACTGCTCGAACGGTCACTTCACGGATCAACACTCTGCCACCAGCCTGCTTGAGCGTGCTCCCCACCGCTCGAGCGGTCATCGCTGGGAGAAAAACTGTGCAAGGCAACCAAGCCAAACTCCGCATGCATAACACGTATAACACCTATACAAAACATGCTGTTCTACAACTAGAAACATAAACCATATAACACAGAGATACATATACTGAAAGATACACATCAATATATATAAATATCTCAAAACGAGATGGGTCCGGGTCTCACAACTCTCCCCCTTAAGGAATTTCACCCCAAAAATTCACTACAAGGTCACGAGGTAAACAGGTCTGGGTATCTAGCACGCATCCAAGACTTGAGCTCCCATGTCGCTTCTTCAACCCCGTAATGAAGCCATAGGACCTTGACATAAGCAATCGTTCTTCCCCGCAACACGTTCTCCTTTGTATCAAGAATCTTCACTGGACGTTCTCATAAGTGGCATCCTCATCAACCTGCAGTTTAGTCCAATCTAACACATGTGAAGGATCAGGCTTGTACCTCCGAAGCATAAAAAAGTGAAACACATTATGAACAGATGCTAACTGAGGTGGTAAAGCCAAACGATATGCGACTTCTCTAACTCTGTCGAGGATCTCAAATGGTCCAATGAAGCACGGTGATAGCTTCCTGCTATGACCAAACCTCATCAAACCTCTACATGGCTAGACCTTCAGGAACACATGATCCCCCACTATAAACTCTAAAGGTCACCTCTTCTGATCTACATAACTCTTCTGACGGCTCTAAGCTGTCATAAAGCGTTGGCGTATCACAACAACCTTCTCTGTCGTCTCTCGTACCATGTCGGGTCCCAAGACTGTGGTTTCTCCCACATCTGTCCAACACAAGGGCAATCTACACGGTCTACCATACAAAGCCTCATATGGTGCCATCTCAATACTGGAATGATAACTATTGTTGTATGTAAACTCGGCCAATAGTAGATGGTCCTCCCAAGAACCTCTGAAATTAAGGACATAAGCCATCAGCATATCCTCCAGAATCTGTATGGTCCTCTCTGACTGACCATCCATCTGGGGCTGGAAAGCAGTACTGAACATCAAGATCATCCACAAAGTCTCTTGAAGACTCTGCCAAAAGCGCGATGTGAAGCGCGGGTCTCGGTCAGAAATAATAGATATTGGTACTCCATGCAATCGAACTATCTCTCTGATATATAACTGACTCAGTCTATCCACTGGATCCTTCACGCGGATAGGGAGAAAGTGTGCAGATTTCGTCAACCTATCGACCACAACCCACACGGCATCGTGTCCCCTAGGTGATCGAGGAAGTCCTGACACAAAGTCCATCGTGACGTGCTCCCACTTTCACTCTGAGATCGGTAACAGCTGCAACAAGCCCGTTGGCCTCTGGTGTTCCGCCTTCACCTTCTGACAGGTAAGGCACCGAGAAATAAACTGGATCACGTCTCTCTTCATTTTCGTCCAACAGAACTGACGACGTAGGTCATGATACATTTTCGTGCCTCCTGAATGCACAACAAGGCGAGAATGATGACACTCACATAGTAGATCAGCTGACTTTGACACAAACAACCTCCCAGCCAACTTCAAACTCTGATACAAACCCACAATCCATCCTACTGTGTCTTCTCCACTAGAAACGTGATCTCGTATCGTCTGAGCCTCCGGATCCGTCAGCTAGACCTCTAGCACACGTGCTATTAATGCTGGTTGAGTAACTACTGAAAACAAGGTGACACCCGTCGCTGTCTCTCTAAGGCATAGATCAAACTCCTCAATCTCTCCAAGCATGTTCCACTCACGTATAGCCACCGAAGCTAACGATCCATGAGACCTCCTACTGAGAGCGTCGGCCACAACGTTGGCCTTCCCTAGATGATACTGCAAGTCAAAATTATAATCCTCCAACAACTCCATCCATCGTCATTAGCGCAAGTTCAGGTTCTTCTGTGAAAATAAGTATTTTAAGCTCTTGTGATCGGAGAAAATCTCAAAATGCTCACCATACAGATAGTGACGCCATGTCTTCAAGGCAAAGACCACAGCTGCCAACTCTAGATCATGTGTCGGGTAGTTCTTCTCGTGCGTCTTTAATTGTCGAGAATCGTAGGATACAACCTTTCCTTCCTGCATCAGAACACAACCTAAACCGTCGTGGGATGCCTCACAATACACTGTATACCCCAAGCCTCCCTTTGGAATAATCAACACTAGCGTGCCAGTCAACCTTGTCTTCAGCTCCTGGAATGCCGACTCACAAGATTCACTCCAAACAAACACAACTCTCTTCCACATCAGATGCATCGTCGGTGCAACAAGTCTTGCAAAATCCTTCACGAACCGCCGATAGTAGCCTGCTAGACCCAAAAACTACGAATCTCAAAGACATTCTTCGGTCGCTTCCAACCCATCACCGCATCTATCTTTGATGAATCCACTGCTACTCCGTCTGTCGACACTACATGTCTAAGAAACCTCACTTCAAACATTCAGAACTCGCACTTCTCGAACATCACATATAAGTGATTCTCTCTCAAAGTCTGTAGCGCGATCCGTAGGTGATCCTTGTGTGCCTTCCTAGTGGGTGAGTAGATGAGAATATCATCCACAAACACCACCTCAAAACTATCCAAGTAAGGATGGAAGATCCGATTCATCAAACTCATAAACGTAGCTGGTGCGTTCGTCAGGCCGAACGACATTACCAAAAACTCATAGTGACCATAGTGAGTTCGAAAGGCAGTTTTCACTATGTCCTCGTCCCTAATCCTCAACTGGTGGTACCCCGATCTCAAGTTAATCTTCGAGAAGCAGCTCGAATCCTTCAGCTGGTCAAACAAATCATCTATCCTCAACATTGGATACTGGTTCTTCACTGTCACCTAATTCAGCTTCCAGAAGTCGATACACAATCATAAAGATCCATCTTTCTTCTTAGCAAAAAGAGCAAGAGCTCCCCACGACGAAGTACTCGGACGATAAACCCCCTATCTAGCAACTCCTAAAGCAGTACCTTGAGTTCATGCAACTCAGCGGGTGCAAAATGATAAGACAGTATAGATATGGGAGCGGCTCCGGGAACTAAATTAATAGAGAACTGTACCCCGCGGCACGGTGGCAACACAAACAGATATTCAGGGAAGACATCTGGATAGTCACAGACCACCAGAGGTAACTCTCCTCGAACTCTAACCTCCTTATCCAACATGAGGGCTGCAAAGAGGAAACCCAGGTTGCCCTAGTTTCGCACAGCACCCGGCATAGTCATCAAACCCTAAATCTCCTGCCGGTGTACAAATCGTTACCCTCCATCGATCGCAATCGATAAAGGCACGATAGGAGGTCAGCCAATCCGTCCCTAGGATGACATCAAACGTGGTCATGTCTAGAATGATAAAGTCAAACTCTAAACAACGACCGGCGACCTCTAACATGCAGGATCTACAGACAAGACTCAACATCACATTCCCACTGACTGGGATCTCCACACTCAAAACACTACCCAACTAGTCCATTTCCAGCCCCAAAGCATATGCAAAAGCAGATGATATAAACGAATGTGATGTTCCCGTGTCGATAAGGACACTGGCCCATGATCTATAGACTAGAAGAGTATGTCTGATTATGGAGGTGGTAGCAATAGCATCGGGTACAACCGGTGCTCTGGATGAATTGAGATCTGCAAGAACGTAAGCTCTGGCCTGTCCACTATGGCCCTAAACTGTCGACTGTCTGCCTGACTGTACTGAAGCACCCCCTTCAGCGAACCGAGATAGCTGACGTCACTGAGCGGATGGAGTGACAGGTGCCCTAGCTGTACTCCGCATACTCCCTTCTCTGGGACAGTCCGAACGGATGTGCCCAGACTGGCCACACTCAAAACATACCACTGGCCCCCTTCCCTGCGCCTGCGACTACGACTGTGCCTGAACAGGTGCTGAACTCCGGCATTCTATCGCATGATGCCCTGGTCGTTGGCATCTATAACAAATAGGCTCTCTACGCTCTGACCTTTCCATTGAAGCTACGGGAAATGTGGATACAGGAGACGGTGATGGATACGACCCCACCAGATGAGAACTCGAACCAGATGTCCGTCGACGCTTGTTTTTCCTACATCCCTGACTCTGTGTAAGTCTCCCGTCTTGCTGTTGACCTCTACTGTCTCTGTCTCTACGCGTCTCGTTCAGAGTGTCTTCCACCTTCATGGCGGTCTCTATCAACTTTATAAAAACCTACATCTTGAATGCAGCCACTTTGTCACGGATAGCGGGCCTCAAACTCCTCTCGAACCTCTTCGTATGAAACTCATCAGTGGGCACAATCTCCTGTGTAAACTGGGATAGGCTAGTAAACTCCGCCTCATACTCAATCACAGTCATCGTCCCCTGCGTCAAAAAATGGAAGTCCTCTCTGTAGCGATCCCTCAATGTCGCTGGAAAGTATTTCTCCAGAAATACCTTTGTGAATGCCTCCTAAGTGCCTCCAACTGTAGTCTTGGCAAACTTCCACCACCTGTGTGCACTCCCTCTTAGCTGGAAGGCAGTAAATGTAACCCTCAGATCGTCTTCCTCTATCTGAAGCGTGTCCAGAATCCTGGTGACTAGCTGCAGCCATTCATTGGCAACCGTGGGTTTGTGATCCCCAGAAAAGTTAGGAGGGTCCAGACGGCGAAACTCACGCATCACGACCATCGCCCTTGGCTCAGGTACACTCTCCCATCCCTTAGTGGCCTCAGCCAGTTGTCGGATGGAGCTGACCATCTCACGCAACAAATCTCCCTCGTCAACATGTCCATGGGATGCATTAGCATCCCCAACATCTAGGACTGGAATGTCCGTTCAGCCAGAACCACGGCCACAGCCTCGACCTCGGCCTCGTCCTCCCCGCGTGGACATAACACTAAACGAAAGCAACATAACCAGATAAGCATCCATATAACATGTTATAGCTAATGTAAAAGACAGATCACATATAAGCAAGCTAACACATAGCCACTTAGATCATGTCAACACATCTCACATACCAAGGAGAATCAACAAGAAAGACTCGTCCATTTGGATAGCCTACTTAGATTCCTTACTAGAAATCACGTCCGCGAAACGCGTCTCTAACATGGCTCCCAAGTTTGTTAATCCAAACGCCCGAAGGCAAGACTAATCAATCCTAATGTTCAACCTCCATACTCACGTATACACAATTATCATGCTACACAGGCTATCATGCTTATGTAAGAAAGTTCTTGAACACATGCAATCAAGCACACATACATTCTCACAAGGTGATGTACCCTCTTTCCCATGGCTCTTAGGTATTCGAACCAAGGCTTTGATACCAAAATAATATATCAAGAATGATGTCAAAATCAATCTCAACTGGTTCAGCCTACCCGCATATATATAGGGCTACAGCAGGGACTTTGGGAGTAATTATGAGTAAGACTTTCAGTGGAATACAGATACCTATGGGCGGTTTCTACAATTATGGAAAGTCGTAGTGGTTTCTGTAATTTTCATAAAGTACTAAATTACAGTTCACACCACTAAAGAACTATAAATGTACTCTGACCCATAATCTCAAGACCTTCTTGTATTGAGCTCCTGTTTTAAATGCTTACCATTTCTCCCCACGTTAAGATTCTCGAAACCTGCCAATTAA
>JAUMHN010000001.1:2793149-2808171 GCA_032360265.1 Heliamphora ciliata
CTTGGAAGAGACTTTGACAGGATCTCGGTAGAACTGGATACCGAACCTTGTAACTACAACGAAACACTCTAAGACAAAGATGCAAATTTTTGACAAAAGACTATGAATTCAGAGATAAAATCTATGTATTCCAATCAGGTCTGAAAACTTGTAGAACCACCTGAAGAGACAACTCGTCGGATGTAAGTGGATCTACAAGCGGAAGAGAGGATTAGACTTGAAGATTGAAACCTTCAAAGTTAGACTTGTTGCAAAAGAGTTCACTCAGAAAGAAGAGATCGATTATGAGAAAACCTTTTTGCTGGTAGCCATGTTTAATTCTATCCGAATTCTCTTATCCATTGCGGCTCATTTCGATTACGAAATTTGAAAAATGGATATTAAGACAACTTTTTTTAATGGAAGACTTGACAAGTGTATCTATATGGTACAACTAGACGATTTCATAACAAAGGGCCAAGAGCACATGTTGTGCAAGTTTAAAAGATCCATTTAGAGACTTAAGCAGGCATCGAGGTTTTGGAATACTCAGTTTAATCAAATCATAAAGTCTTGTGATTTTGATCAAAATTCAGATAATCCTGTGTGTACAAGAAGCGTGACGAAAGTGCGGTGGTCTTTCTAATACTTTATGTAGATTATATCTTGCTCATAAAAAACGATGTGAGAGTATTATCTTGGATAAAAGTATGATTATCTGGGTAGTTCGATATAAAAAACTTAGGATAAGGCAGTCACATCCTTGGAATCAAGCTTTTACGAGATCAAAAATCAAGGATGTTGGGTTTATCACAAGCAAAGTATATCGATAATATCCTTACTTGTTTTAGTATACAGGATCCAAGAAAGGGTTTCTCCCTTTTAGGCAAACCCTTTTAGGCATGGAATCACTCTATCTAAAAACCAGTGCCCTAAGACATCTGATGAGATAGAAAAGATGAAGGCGGTTCCTTATGCTTTGACAGTAGGAAGCCTAATGTATGCTATGCTATGTACCAAACTCGACATCTCCTTTGTCGTTAGTACGGTTAGCAAATATCAATCTAATCCAGGGCAGGAGCATTGAACTGCGTTAAAGAATATAATCAAATACCTGAAAATGACTAGGGATTATATGCTGGTTTACTAGGCGGAGAGTCAAGTACCTTTGGGGTACACAGACTAGGACTTTCAGTCCGACAAAAACTTTCGTAAGCCTACCTCAGGATATGTGTTTACCTTGAGAGGTGGAGCTATGAGTTGGAGGAGTATCAAGCAGTCTTGCATTGTTGATTCCACCATGAAGACTGAGTACTTGATAGCTTCTAAAGCAGCCAAGGAGGCCGTTTGCTTAGGAACTTCCTGTTGGGTCTAAATGTGGTGCCTTCAGTTCAATCGACTATTACACTTTATTGTGATAATACTGCAAACTTGAAGGAGCCAAGTGTCCATAAGAAAGAAAAATACATTGAGTGTAAGTATTACCTGATACGAGAAATTGTACAGAGGGGTGATGTTACTGTGACCAAGATTGTATCAGGAGACAACCTTGCAGATTCTTTTACAAAGAACCTGCTAGTTAAGACTTTTGATAGTTATGTAGAGAGCATGTAAGTCAGATGCATGGCAGCATAATTTTGAGTATAAGTGGGAGAGTTTTAGGGTTGTATACTAAAAATTATGAATTTTATTTGGTTTTAGTATTTAATTTTATTTTTAATAAAATTATTTTTTATTTTATGAGAATCTTAACGAGCATTAAATGCAATATTATCTTTTAATGTTATACATGGTTGTTTTTTATTCTGTACAGTATTTAATTTGGTATGTAGAATACGATTTGCACACAGAAAACTAGATTATAGGTTCTTACAAAATATAAATTTTTGTTCACAATTTAGATGGAATTAGACAAATCATCGGTACGATTGTAACACAGAGTTTTAGTAGACCTATTTTGGTTATGGGGAACAGATAATAGTTTCGTCTATTGTTCCGACTCTCTGTACTAGTACACTTTGTGTGTATTGAAAATGACCACATTGGGATAATTAATTTTGTATTGACTATATAAAAATATTCACACTTCAAGTATATTATGAGTGCTTATACTCTTAATTTTGAAATAATTATTATTTACGTATATTTAATGTTTATTATTTTGATTCATCAGATGGTTGAATATTTTATTGGTCAATAGTTCTGGTAAATTGGATAGTGGTATTAATTATATATTGAATATTAATTATTAACGAAATTTACGTTCCAATTGTTTGGAATTGACGATATCTCCTTAAGGAAACTTATAAGTTTTGATCAAGCCAAATCCTACATGTGAATTTAATTATTCGGCCGGCAAATAAGTTAAGCGGAAAGGTTTAAGGAATTTTAAGAAGCTGATTAAATTAAATTGTCAGTAATTAAATTTAATTAACGAGTATCGAGAATATTAACGTGGGGAGATGAGTTAAGCATTTAATAACAAGAGCTCATTATAATTGGTCTAGAGATTATGGCTAGAAGTACAGTTACAGTTCTTTAATGGTATGAACTGTAATTTAATATTTTATGAAAATTGTAGAAATCCTTACAAAGTTTTCATAATTGCAGAAACCGCTGAGAGGTTTGCATATTTACAGAAACCACTAGATAAGTATCCAAGTCACACCAGGAGTCTATGTCATAATTACTCCACAGTCCCTCTGTAGCCTATAAATATGTGGGTACGTTGAACCAATTTTGGTTGTTATCTTTCAAGACTAAGATTGATCAGGTTCTGCTGATACTAGTTCTTGAAAGATCGTAACCCACACTACGTTCGGAAATCGCATCGAAAATACAGTAGAAAGTTTATTTGGAGCTTCAACTCAGAGAATCAAAATTTGTAGTTGAAGAAACGACCAAAAGGTATTCATCTAAATTAACTGCGATGGCAAGAAATTTATTTTGATTGTTTGACTGCAAAAAAAATTTAATCTGGAGCCTATTTTGGCAATTACCCGTTCAGTTTTTTTTAATCAAAAAATCGTATTCAAATCAATGATCTTGACAATTTGCCTCCAATAGGGAATACAATTATAATTCTTTAGTGGAATGAATTGGAATTAATATTTTTATGAAATTGTTTATGAGTTGAGGTGGGTATTCATAATTATATTAGGAACTCAAGTCATATTTACTCCATAGGTCCCTGCTGTAACTCTCTATATATATACAGTTATGCAAATCCTAGCCCACAATTGATCTCTACAGTTAGAGTTTACACGAATTCTATAGTTAGTTAGTTAGAGTTTTGAAGAACACGAGGATTGTAGCCCACACTACATCGTGTCTCTCACATTCGGAATACAGTAGAAGGCTTAAATTTGGAACTTTAATTTGAAGTTTACAACTGCGAAAGTTTCTAGACTAAAAGTTGTTACAACAACCGAAATCAATCATACCATCGTAAGGTATAACTTTAATCTAACTTTGGGAGTATATATCTGGTTTCATTTTGATCGTTTGATATCAAATTTTTTTAATTTGGAGCTGATTTTGGCGTTTGCCCGTTTGGATATTTTTAACTAAAATCATAGATATAATCTTAGAATCTTGGCAGTTTGCCCCAACAATTGGTATCAGAGCCATATTTGATTATGTATGATTTTATCATGGATTTGAGTAGATTTAGATTATACTAACTCGATTTTGTAGGCAATTTAATATTGACTTTTAATTATTATTATTTATTTTGCATGTTTGATTGTAAGGTTTGAATAATGATTATTAATTAAAATTTTCTAACTTTGATGGTTGATTATGGTAGATTGATTGGGAACTTTTTGGAGGTATAGAATTAATGTAAAAATAAATATTTTTTGTTTGTTTAGTTTTGGTTTTTTTTTTTTGATTTTATATAATCATAAAAAAACAAAAAATAAATAAAAACAAAATAAAAAAGGGGAGTGAACAATAGTCGCGGCATCTACAGGCGCTAACCTTGAGATTGATGTTGAATGCACTTAGGTATCATGATATGGGTTTTATTTTCCACGTGGCACTTTAATGCAAAGTGTGGATCTTGAATTCCAGAATGCTTGGGATTTGTTATGCTGTGATCATGGATAATTTTCATGTAATGCAATTGTTAAAACCATGTGTATTACTCTCAATTCATGAAATCATGAACATGGGAATCATGAAAGGCATTGTTTTTTAGATTAATAGGCACATGTGATTATCACTCATGTATTCATGGAATACCAAAGAATTATCAAGGAATCCAAAACAGGTAAAAGCAAAACCACCACAAGCAGTCTTACGTGGAGCAGTGAGCGGTCTACGCGTGCGCGGGCGCGGCACGGTGCACGTGCGGTTGTTTGGTGGTGCGGCGTGGCTATTCGGCGAGTATAGCGACAGTAGTTTTTTAGTTGAATTATGATTTGTAGAAACTGAATTGTGCACGATTTCTAATTAACTGCAAAGTTATGACAAAATTAGAAAATTAGAATTTTAATTCTGACAGAATTACAGATTTTCTGGATGAACAGAAACTCTTTAGCTAAAGAGTTATAGATCGACCATAAAAGTCGAAATTTAATATATTTATTTATTTAAATAACTTGATGCTTTTATTTCGATATATTTATTCTGTTATGTTTTAATAAATTCTGGTTGATTTGAAATTATTTTTTTTGTAATAAAAAAATAAATAAATTTTTTTAAATAAATAGAATTTAGAAATTTTATTTGTTATATATAAAAATACGTAAAGAAAATTTAAAAATAAAAATTTCTTACAACGCGTGTTTTCAAAAGTTATAAATTTATTTTAATTAAATATATTTTATAACCCTAAAAAATATTTTTAAAAGTAAGTGGGTGAGAAAACTTATTCACAGATAAATTTCGCGATTTCTATCACTATTTTGTAGGTGATGTAATTAATTTTGCGTGTTGACATTAGAATCTTCCTCCCCATCGGACAGAATTAATTACAAGATCACCGGTATGAACCTCCTTTAGAGATAATTCTAGATAATTGTTAGTTTGAAAAATTACTTATCCATCTGAAGAGTTTATTGCGAAACGATTGATTCGAGATTAAGTGATCGTATACACTTAGCTGAAAATAATAATATTCTTTCCATTTGAGTCACTGCTATTATTTACGGATCTTAATTATGTTGATTGAAAAAGAAATATGAATATAGTTTTAACTGCCGAGGGTATTCTTAGGATGCCAAAAAATATGTTTGTTTTTAAAAAGTGTTCTTTCTCTAAGCTAATAGGCATGAAGATGAAAAAAGTTCAGAAATATGGTGGCACAGTTTTCAAGATTGTTAGTGGGCCACGTACTAATGTGAAAGAACTGAAAGACAGATGTTTTCACTACAACTAGACACGACATTAGAAAAAGCAATGCCTAGTTTTTCTCAGCAAGCATAATAAACAAGGTAATATCTGTTTACTGGTTGTGAAACCATATTTAGTTGTGTTATCTACCGGTACCTAGCGTGTAAATACGGGAGCCACCAATCATATCTGTAATTCTTTGTAGAGGTTTCATGAAATCAAGTAGCTCAGTGATAAGAAGATTTACCTACACATGGGTAATAATACCAAGATGACAGCAGTTACAGTGGGAGATGTCACTCTTTGTTTTAGTAGAGATAGGATTTTAATTTTAAAAGATTATCTTTATATACCTTCTTTTAGAAAGAATTTAATTTCAGTTTCAAATTTGGTTAAAAATAAATAATTAGTTTGTTTTAATGACTTTGTAGTTATTAAAAAAATAAACGTTTTATTTGTTCTGGTACATTGGTGGATGATCTGTATGTTATATCTCTATCTCTCCTACACTGCAACTGAATGAATAGAAAAATACGTCTAATTTACCAAATAAGAGAAATGAACATTTTTTAACGAACGAGACGTTTTTGTGGCACTTACGTCTGGGTTATATTAATCTAAAAATAATAAATAGACTGGTTGAAGATAGACCTTTAGATTTATTGAAAGTGACTTTCAGCTTGTGAGTCCTGCTTGGAAGGTAAAATGATCAAGAGGCCATTTTCGATTAAAGGCTATAGAGCTAAAGAACCGTTGGAACTGATTTACTTTGACTTGTGTAGACCTATGACTATTCGAGTTAGAGAAGGTTTTGAGTACTTCATCACTTTCATTGACGACTACTCAAGGTATGGATATGTTTATTTGATGCATCGTAAGTCTGAATATTTTGAGAAATTTAAAGAATTTAAGGCGAAAATGGAGATGCGTTTGGGTAAATGTTTCAAGTCATTATGATCCGATCGTGGTGGCTAATACCTCTTTGAAGAGTTTAAGAACTGTTTGTCAGTAGAGGGAATTATATCCCAATTGACTATACCGGACACTCCACAGTAGAATGGTATGTAAAGAAAAAATGGGACTCTTATGAAAATAATAAGGTCCATGATTAGTTATTCGGATTTACCTGATTCATTTTGGAAATTTTCATTAGAGATAGCAACTTACATTCTAAACTTGGTACCTTCTAAGTCAGTACCTTCTACTCCCACAGAATTCTAGATCGGGCGCAAGTCTAGTATGAGACATATTCGAATTTGGGGATGTCCAACACACGTGCTGAAAAAAACACGGGTAAATTAGAATTGAGAACAGAAATCTGTTTCTTTATCTGGTATCTCAAAGGAACGAATGGTGGTTTGTTTTATAATCTTAAGGATCATAAGGTCATTATCAGTATCAACGCCCGATTCTTGAAAAAGAATTATATAATGGACCACAAGTCCAAGAGTAAAATTATTTTAGAAAAACTAAGAGAAAATACCAGTATAACGGAAGAGAAACTACAAGTCATGATATCCCATTGCCTCGTCGTAGTGGGAGAATTATTGAGACACGTGCCGATTTAAACCAGATCAGAGTGCTACCACAAACATACCGATTTTACAACCAGAAGTGTATGCAGACAATGGTATGCATGATTCAGAATTAGCACAGCGTATCACTGCTAGTACACAAATACAGGTAGTGTCTCGTCGTAGTGGGAGGGTTGTTCGTTGACCCGGTTGATATATATTTTTGGGAGAGTCTTTTGACGAAATTCCGGCAGAACTAGATACCGAATTTTATAATTACAATAAAGCACTCTAAGACAAAGATGCAGATCTTTGATAAAAGATTATGAATTCAGATATGGAATCTATGTATTCTAATCAGATTTGAGAACTTGTAGAACCACCCGAAGGAAAAAAATCCAACAGATGCAAGTGAATCTACAAGAAGAAGAGAGGAGCAAATGGGAAGGAGGAAACTTTAAAGCTAGGCTTATTACAAAAGTGTCCATTCAGAAAGAATGGATCAATTATGAGGAAATCTTTCGCCGGTAGCTATACTTAAGTCTATCCGAATTCTCTTATTCATTACGGCTCATTTCGATTACGAAATTTGAAAAATGGACGTCAAGACAAATTTTTTTAACGAAAGTCTTGACAAATGCATCTATATAGTGCAACTAGTTAATTTCATACCAAAGGGTCAGGAGCACATATTGTGCAAGCTTAAGAGATCTATTTATAGACTTAAGCAGGCATCTAAATATTGGAACACTCGATTTTATCAAGCCATTAAGTCTTATAATTTTGATCAAAGTTCGGACGAGTCCTGTGTGTACAAGAAGTGTGATGTAAGCGTGGTGATCTTTTTAGTATTTTATGTGGATGACATCTTACTCATCAGAAGCAATGTCGGGGTATTATTTTCGATTGAAATATGATTATCTGGGCAGTTTGATATGAAAGACATGAGAGAAGTCAGTCACATTCTTAGGATCAAACTTATGTGAGATCGAAAACAGAGGATGTTAGGTTATCACAAGCTAGTTATATCGATACTATCCTTACTCGTTTTAGCATGTAGGATTCCAAGAAAGGGTTTCTCTATTTTAGGTATGAAATCACTTTATCCAAGGATCAGTGTCCTAAGACACCTGATGAGATAGAGAAGATGAAGGCAGTTCCTTATGCTTCGGCAGTGGAAAGTCTTATGTATGCTATGCTGTGCACTGAACACGATATCTATTTTTCCATTGGCATGGTTAGTAGATACTAGTCTAATCTAGAACAGGTGTCATGACTCATTTTAAAACACGACGTCCATGACCGGCCAGTGAGTCAAAACCCACCAAAGGCCTCTTTATCTATCCTTAATATTTTTTCCTTATTCTGAGTTATGACTACTAAAAGAAAATAAGATTTATTTATACATATCCAAGTGTAAAAATAGATTTATTAAAATATTTTCAACTGATATTTTTTCAACATAAATTTTCAGAGCATTTAACTATGAAAATAATATTCTAAATAGGAATTTATTCTAAAAACAGAAGTAAGAAAAAAAAATGGCAATTACAGAAACTAAAAAAAACTTGAACTTCTTGTTCTCCAAAAATTGAATTCTTCGCGCTTTCAAATGTCACATGAAATTGTTCAACAATCATTAGCAATGCCAGTGTGAATTCAATGATATCTTAATTATTAATTATGACACCGTGCTAGAATAATATATATTAAACAGTTTGTCAAAATTTGATAGGGAACGACCCCACATTTAATACAATGGATATAATTATTTCTTGAGTCACCCGTCCTTATTGCCTTGCATAGCTGGTACCCTTAACGTCTTTCAGCGGCCAGGACGTCGTTTAACCCATTATTCTCCCATTTATTTATAATCATTCATTCATTTATGTTCTTTCATATCATTTCCGTAACAACCCAACCCCCAGGTCACAAAAATGCCCATTGACCCAATATTTTGAGATACCACAATCCACAAAAACCATCCGAACCTAAACAGGTCAAAGACAAAAACAAACACGAGATTTTATTTGTAAAACAAAAAGATCAAAATAAGCCATTGTGCATCAAAAGGGTTACTCCTGAGCTTTCCCAACACAAATTTTCTTTCGAAAAAAAATTCAATTTTCGTTTACAGCGGCTGCCCTCTCGAGAGCTCAGAGGCCTGCTAGAGCGGTTGGATGCTCGAGAGATTTTTCAACCAGTGACTAAAAAATCTTCTCGAGTCTCAAAATCATACCTAAAAACAGGATTTTTGAGTAGGAATTTGAATATACAAAATATAAGGACAAAAATGTTTAATTTATAAAGAGAATACTCCTCAAAAAAAAAAAGAACTTTGAAAGCATGATACCCAAACTAGAACAAATAAAACTACCATCAACCCAAAGTTTCTCTCTCAAAATAAATAGTGTATACATGCATAATGTAATCGCCTCAAAGCTTCCAAAACATGCTTCCAAAGACAAGCAGTAGATATAACAGTACATGATCCTAAAACAAAAGAAAATTGAAACAAATCCTCCGCTTTCTCGGGATCTACTCGATCATTTCCCGTGATCACAATCACCTGAAAAAGGTTTTTAAATCTCACATAGTGAGCCGAAACCCAATAAAAAACAGATTAATCATGAAATAAAAATAAAACATGCTAACAGAATAATATGATTGTTACGACTCACAGAAGCCTCAAAAACGATTTTACAATGATTTATACATAATACATGTCTTCACGGGCTTTCACCGTAGAACCACAATCTGCCCCAACTTTACGGGCTTTCATTGAAGGACCAAAATTCACCCCAACTAATGCATCTTTACGGGCTTTCACCGAATGACCAAAATTTACCCCAAATAATGCATACACGCATCACCATGAGCAAATATCACGTTTTACGATGCAACATCATCCATCTAGCTATGGAGACCAACTAATTTTAAAACAAGGCTCAAGCCCGAGGGTTAACTCCAAACTTTCAAGTTCAATTTTCGCAACCATATACGTAAGCCTTTCTGATTTTTAAACCCACCTTTTTGAAAATCACAGACCCATAAATGTCCATCAACTTTGAAAATAAACCATAAAATATTTTAAAAACCCTTTCGTCTAATCAAACAAGGTTTAAGCATTTAAATCAACTTTTCATGCATTTTAAAATGATAAAAACGCATAATATTCCACATAGCACCCTTTTTAAAACATGAAAGTTTAGGATCCTACATCGGTGAGTTAAAACTCGAAACTTTAAACTCCAACGAAAAAGCAAAGTCGCCAAAATGCGATTATGTTCGGATGAACGCAAAGCCCTCGGTGAGGATAATAAAGATTTGCTATCCGATTGTCAAAAATCAAGCTTCGGCCCACAAAAAAGCTAGAGAGAAGGTAGAGTTTTTGTGTAGAGAGAAAAAAAACTTGTAAAACAAGCTTTGTTTCACTTTTCAAGACTTGAGCTGTCTTTATAGAATCTTGCGCAAGGCAGTCTGTTCGAGCAGAAAAGGACCTGCTTGAGTGGTCCTTCACCGACCTAACTCTCAGCCACAGGCCCGCTCGAGCAGATAGGTCACTGCTCGAGCGGTTGTTGCTGGGAGAAAACCCAAACAAAGAAATAAAACCAAACCCCCGAATTCATAACACATATCTAAACATACTATCCTATATACGATTAAAGTAATAACCAACGCATCGAATAAACATATAAAAATAAAATAGAACAGGATCTCACAACTCTACCCCTTTAAAGGAATTTCGTCCCCAAAATTTGCTACGAGGTCAAAAGGAAAAACAACACCATCGATCGCAATCGGCATAGGCACGATAGGAGGTCAGCCAAACTATCTCTAGGATAATGTCAAATGCGGTCATGTCTAGAATGATGAAATCAAACTCTAAACAGCGGTCGGCGACCTCAACTCACTAGATCTACAAACTCGTCCCAACACCATACTCCTATCGATATGGGTCTCTACACACAACATATTACCCAAAGAGTCTACCTCCAACCCCAAAGCATTTGAAATGAAGGAATGCGATACTCCCGTGTTGATAAGAACACTAGTCCACGATCTACACACTAAGAAAGTACTTCTGATCCCTGGAAGAGTAGTTGCATCATTAGACACAACCGGTGCCTTGGAAGAACTAAGATATGTAAGGGTATACACTCGGCCCTGTGTGATTCTAGTTTGTCCACCATAATTTGGGACTATCGGCTGTTGTACTGAGTAGATTAAGGTACCCCCGTTTGTTACCTTGGAGGTTTGCACTGTTGGTTGCTGCTGCCAATAAATCTGTTGATCCTTCATGGGCAAAACAACTGATGTACCTACCGTGCTCCGTACGTTGCCTCCTTGAGAACAGTTCTTATGAATATGCCCTGACTGGCCACACCCAAAACAAACTGGCGGCTCCCTCCCCTATGACTGAACTGGTGCTAAACTCTAGGACTACCTCGGTTGTGGGCAATCTATCACGCGATGCCTTGACTGCCTGCACCAAAAGCAAACGAGCTCCTCTTGCTCTGATCTCCCAAATGAAGCCACTGACGGTGCTGTGTTGAAAACTGCTGTCGTAATCCAAATGGATGAGAACTGGGGCCAAAGGACCTCTACCTCTGGTTGGAACGCCCACCTGACTGTGCCTCTGCTCCACTCTGTGGTGCCCCGACCTCCCTAGAATCACGAGTTTCATTCAAAGTGTTTTCGATCATAGCTGCTGACTCTACCAACTTTGTAAAAACACACAGCCTCATTCCTACCACTCGCTCCCTGATCGCAGGTCTCAAACCCATTTTAAACCTCTTCGAACGTAGTTTGTTTGTAGCCACTAATTCCGGTGCAAAGTATCGTAAATTTGGCTTCATACTGCACAATACTCATCACCCCATGAGTGAGAGCATAAACCTCTTCTCTGTATAGGTCCTTTGAGGGAGTGGAAAAGTATTTTTTCAGAAAAACTCTCGTAAATGCTGTCCACGTACCCTCCACGATATTCTTGGCATATTTTCACCACTCATGGGCATCACCTCTTAGCTAGAAAGTGGCAAAAGAAATCCTCAAATCGTCCTCAACTATCTGTAGTGTATCTAGAATTCGGATCACAAGTTTCAACCATTCTGTAGCTACCGTGGGATCAGGATCCCCAGCGAAGGTAGGAGGGTCAAGATGCTGGAACTCTCATATCGCCACTGTCGCCCTAGGCTCGGGTACTCTCTCTCCCCTTAGCGGTCTCAGCTAGCTAATGGATGGAGTCTTCCATCTCACGCAGCAACTCTATCGCATCTATTTATCCTTGGGGAGCATTTATATCCTCAGCATCAGGGATCGGCATATCCGCTTGGCCCAAACCAAGGTCACGGCCTCGACCACGAGCTCATCCTTTCCGCGCAGACATCACTTCTATACGAAAAGAAGCATAAAACATAAGATGTAGCACGTCGCATAACATGAACATTAACTATATAATCATGCAAACACGTCTAACATATCGAGGAGAACTGACAAAAGTGACACGTCCATTTGGGTAACCTACTTAGATTTCTTGCCAAAAAATACGTCGGCCAAACGCATTTCTAACTTGGCTTCCAAGTTTGTCAATCTAAACTCCCAAAGGCAAGACTAACCAATCCTAAGGTTCAACCCCTATGCTCACATATACACAACATCCTTATGCTCAACAAATTATCATGCTTATGTTATCGAAACATCTAAACACATACAATCAAGTACACGTAATCAACCTCATAAGGTGATGCACCCTCTTCTCATGACTCTTAAGTATTCGAACCCATAACTCTGATACTATTTGTAACAACCCACCCCTGGGTCATAAAAAAACCCATTGAACCAACATTTTGGGATACCATAATCCACTAAAACCATTCGAACCCAAACAGGTCAAAGATAAAAATAAATACGAGATTTTATTTGTAAAACAAAAAGACCAAAATAAGCCATTTTGCATCAAAAGGGTTACCCCCGAACTTTTCCAACCCAAACTTTCTTTCGAAACAAAACCTAATTTTCGTTTACAACGGCTGCCGCTTGAGCGCTCAGAGGCTCGCTTGAGCGGTAAGACGCCCGAGAGATTTTTCAACTAGGAACTAGAAAATTTTCTCGAGTCTCAAAAACATATCTAAAAATAGGATTTTTGAGTAGGAATTTGAATATACAAAATATAAGGACAAAAGCGTTTAATTTATAAAGAGAATACTCCTAAAAAAAAAACGAAACTTTAAAAGCATGATACCCAAACTAGAACAAATAAAACTACCATCAACCCCAAGTTCCTCTCTCAAAATAAACACTGCATACATGCATAATGTAATCGCCTCAAGGCTTACAAAACACGTTTCCAAAGACAAGCAGTAGATATAACAGTACATGATCCCAAAATAAAAGAAAACTGAAACAAATCCTCCGCCTTCTCGGGATCTACTCGATCATCTCCGTGATCACAATCACCTGGAAAACGTTTTTAAATTCCACACGGTGAACCGAAGCTCAATAAAAAACAGACTAACCATGAAAAAAAAAACATCCTAACAGAATAATATGATTGTTAAGACTTGCACGAGTCTCAAAAACGATTTTACAATGATTTACACACAATACATATCTTCACGGGCTTTCACCGTAGGACCACAATTCTCCCCAACTAATGCAGCTTTACAGACTTTCATTGAAGGATCAAAATTTGTCCCAATTAATGCAATTTTACGGGTTTTCACCGAAGGACCAAAATTTGCCCCAAATAATGCATACACGCATCACCATGTGCAAATATCACGTTTTACAATGTAACGTCATCCATCTAGCTATGGAGACCAACCAATTTTAAAATAAGGCTCAACCTCAAGAATTAGCTCCAAACTTCTAAGTTCGGTTTTTGCAACCATATACATAAACCTTTTCGATTTTCAAACCCGTTTTTTTGAAAACCACGGACCCATACATGTCCATCAACTTTGAAAATAAACCATAAAGCACTTAAAATACCCTTTCATCCAATCAAACATGGTTTAAGTTTTTAAATAAACTCTTCATGCATTTTAAAATGATGAAAATGTATAATATTCCACATAGCACCCTTTTTAATAGATGAGAGTCTAGGATCCTATCTCAGTGAGTTAAAACTCGAAATTTTGAACTTCGGTGAAAAAGCAAAATCGCTAAAACGCGATTCCATTCGGATGAACGTGAAGCCCTAGGCAAAGATAATAAGGATCTGCTATCCGATTGTCAAAAATCAAGCTCGGGCCCACCAAAAAACTAGAGAGAAATTAGAACTTTTGTGTAGAGAGAGAAAAGAAACTTGTAAAATAAGCTTTGGTTCACTTTTCAAGACATGAGCTATTTTTAGAGAATCTCGCGCTAGGCAGTCCACTCGAGCGGACAGGGACCCGCTCGAGCGGTCCTCCACCAACCTAGCTAACTCTCGGCCATAATGTCCCTCGAGTGATTGTCGCTGGAAAAAAACCCAAACAAAGAAACAAAATCAAACCTCTAAATGCATAACACATATCTAAACATGCTGTCCTATATACGATTAAAACAATAATCAACGCATCGAATAAACCTGTAAAAATAAAACAGAACAGGGTCTCACAATTTCAATATTTATTCATCATTTTTAATATTCACGTGAAATAAAAACTAATCCAGATATCAGAGACTCACCTGATCTGACAGAAATTAATTGTGATTTTTCATAACTCCAAATCTAAATAGAAAGTACATAATAATATTTTAGTCATTCAATTTTTACTTTTTAATTTTGGCATTAAAACTGTGTTATTATTTCTTACAAAAAATTATATATTATAGTATATTTATAAATTATAAGATTGTAATTTAAATTATTGGTATAGAACTTATTTTCTTAAATTTATTTGTTTTGAAAATATTTTTCATATATTTAATTTTAATTTAAAGAAAATCTTACAATTTAAGTTGTTTAAATTTTAACTCAAGTTCATAAAATATATTTATATATTTATTTTTCTTAACTTAGATCATTTTATTAAACTCTAAAAATTCATAAAGTTATATTTTTGTAAAATTTTTTATTTAATTTATCTTAAATTTTAACTTGGCAAAATTTCGTTTGTTTTTGTTAAAATGAATATAAATAATTTCAATTCGAAAATCTTGTTAACAAAATTTTATAAAATTTAATCATTATACTTTATTTTTAA
>JAUMHN010000001.1:2808271-2861950 GCA_032360265.1 Heliamphora ciliata
GTTGATCGGACGCCATATGGCATGTCACATCACCCCACGACTTAACCCTCCATGCTCATATAAACACATAACACGCGCAAGATAATTCAACCACAAACTCATGCAAGCACACAATTCATACCGTGTAGTGGTGCCTAATCTCATCAAACAAGTCACAAACTAAGGGTCATTCTAACTTCCCACGGCTCCTAGGTATTCGAACCTAGAGCTCTGTTACCATTTGTAATGCTTCGAGTCCGTTTTAATATAATCCGAATATATATTTTGGAAACTAACCCAAAATAAAAACCTTCTTTGGACAATTAAATTCTCATACATATCTAATTTCAAATAAATGCTTATGATACTCTAAGGGTTTATTTACAACCACAATATCATTATACTCATCCGCTCAAATTTACATACAAACATGGTACAAATACAAAGAGATATAAAATTATTCTTCTAACTTCTAGTTTTTCCCATAATGCAATCTTGGCCCTGGTATCGCTCCTGGTCCTTGAAACCTGAAATGGTTTTGTAAACATACATGAGCCGAAGCTCATAGAATGTAGATTAACTCAAATGTGATGAATGATTTGTGAGGTGTGATGGGTGCAACCGATACATAAACAATAACACTTTTACCCATTAGTTTCAACAACCCACATTCCTGATTTTCATTTCATTATGATCATTTCCCCCCTTTTTTTTATAATGAGTTACAATTCTCAACGCTACACACATACGTGACCCACACACGCACACACGCAAACACAAATACATTTCTCATCTTTCACCAATTCGTGGTGTAAAAAAAAAGGTACCGACGCCGAACGAGCGTATAGACTCATGTAGCGTTACCATCAACCTGGCCACACAGGCCCAATGGAGTAACGGGACGTTCTATACCCCGACACGAATAACATCTCTTCCCGGTTTACTAGTCAGTGGGCAAAAAACCCAATAACGTCCTTTTCCGATTCACTAGCCGGCGGTCAGAGAACCCAATCTGCACAGTTTTTCGGTCTTTCACTGTGGAGCAGCTCGTGCCCAACCTTAAACGATCCCTTGGATCCCAAATCGGACCTTTTGATATTTCAAATCACAACACACTCGCGCGAGTCCAACCCCAGGAGTTCCTCCTGCCCATCCCATATCACACACACGCGAGTCCAACCCAAATGGTTCCTCTTGCCAAACCCATATCACACACACACGTTTTTCGATTTTATATTAAAAACTCCAAATTTAACACCCGACATAGTCATATGCCACACTAACTCATGAAATGTAAGTACGATAGATTATCATAACTCCAAAACTTCTTTCATCATCTTACACATCCTTGAATTTATATATTTTATCTAAAGTTCTCAATCCATATTTTCGTTACCAACCACCCAGAATGTCAACGCATAATTAACTCAAACATGATCATGCTATTTGAACCAAATGGAATGCACCCATTATAGGTAGATGCGTATATGTTCAAATTTCAGGTTTCTCTTCAGAAAACTTACTAATGCTAGAAGATGATTATATCATATCACCATATTCAGATACCCATTCTTGTCCTTAAAAACCTTGGTTATATGTTAAAAATCCACTTTTTTGCAAAACCCAACCAATCGGTGCAACACATGCATCTCAACCTATGTATATTGAAATAGGTAACCCATAGCCCAAGGACAAGAAATTTGATAAAAAGGGGTCCAATATTAATGAAAGTAACTATTTTCAAGACATTCGGCCAAAAACAGATGAAAAACTGTTAAAAAATTTTGATATACCCTCACTATTTTAATCATAACTTTTTCTGTAAAAAGAATATTATTGTGAGAGTAGTCTTGTTGTAAAGAGGACTTTCGGGGTTTCGATTTGAGTATAAAAATGACCCCATTCGGAGTCCAGATGAGGGAGATATGATCAAAACAAGTTGACTCTACGCAGTCTGTCTGCTCGAGCGAACGTCGGGCGCTTGAGCGCCCAACTCTCTGCCAGTTGAGCGCTCGAGCGGACAGGGCTCCGTGCGAGCACGATGTCGCCCGAGAAAACCCCAGAAATGCCCCTGTTTTGAGTTTCTAACTTCAAAACCCTTAATCCTTCATCAATCAAGTCTCAAATCTCAATTTCTACCATAAAAACATTAGATTCAAACTTCATAATCCCTTTTTATGCAACAATTCCCCAAAATCATGGTTAAACTTTTCATAAAAACCCCCATTCCCATCAAACCCAATGCAATACACCCACAAATCTATCAATCTATCCATCAAACATGAAATCAACTCTATTTTTATGCATATAAACAAAATATCAACCCAAATCTTAACACACATATGAGAAAATCTAGATCCAACCTCAAATCGCCCAAAAGCTTAAGATTCCTCCATCTCTCCTTCCTAGGGCTTGGATGTTGATAGATCTTGCTTTTTTGATGCTCCATCTCCCATCTCCTTGCTCGAAAGCTTGATTTCCACTCTTGCTTACTCCCAATCTAGCTTCAAAGCTTTAATTTCCATAGTGGAGGGTTAGGGTTTTCCATGAGTTTTTGGATTTCTCTCTCAAGAGAAAGAAGAAAGAGGAAGAAGAGAAGAGGAGCAGAAGAGTTGGGGGAAATCGAGTGGGAGGGTCCCCACTTGGCTGCTATTTATAAAATCCCCAAAACATTCTCCAATCATCTAGATTATTCTAAACACATCCCGATAGTCCACTCGAGCGGACCCTCACCACTCAAGCGCCGACCCCTGAAGCAGAATTCTGTGAATTTCCATAAAATTCAATTAAAATTCCCAACTTTGCTCCAATTTTAATACTTGAATCTTTCCATTGTCACACCCGTATCAATATCTTCCATCGCCATGTATCTTAATCTCACTTTCACATATCTTAATTCAATCGTTAATCAAGCAAAAAATTTATGGCATCCACGCCCAAATTTAATTTCTTCTCTTCTCTTACCGAAAATATAAAAGAATAAAATAAATACGTAGCGAGTCGTTACATTGTAGGTGTCCTAATTCTGATTTTATGATCATTATTTATTTTCATGTTTGATTGAATGCGTGGATAATGATTTAATTTTTTATTCACGGGGGTTGACCGTGATAGATTAATTATTTTTAAATTGAATGTGAGCCTACAGGACATAGATTTTGATGTAAAATATTTTATGTTCTTTAAATTTTTTTTCTAGTTCATTAAAAAGAAAAAATAAGAACAGGTACGACGGTAGTTGGCGGCGACAACCGACGGTGGTTCTGGCAGTTTTAGCCACGAATATTTTTTTTAATGCTTTGCAATTTTTTTTCTCTACAGAATTTTTTCTGGATAATAATAAAACAAAGGGAGCAAACAGCTGCCACAGCAGTCAAACGCTGCCTTGGGCAGCGTTGTTTTTTCGCCCAAACAGCCGATTTTTCCAAGCAATCCACAAGTAGCGCTATCTCCAAACCCAGGCTGTTTCAATTGGCTGCGGTTTCTTCAAACAAAAGCACAGTGGCAGCGGCAAGTAGTTTCCAAATAAGAGCAATCCAAACATGCCGCTGGCAGCAATTCCAAAAGTGTTGCAGTTTTCGATGCAAATGCAATTCCAAACAAGCTACAGCAGTAGCGCCTAACCCAAATGCAACAGTGGTTTTTAATTCCATAACAGCCTGCCAATTTTTGCAAGCAAACAGTGGCCCACACAGTTGTTTCATCCAAACAACTGTTTCGGTTTGAAGCATTGAAGCAGCGATTTTTAATCAAACAGAAGGTGGATTCCGAGAAAATAAAGGGCAGCAGTATCCTGATGCTACTTGGAAACTGTTTCAGTGAAAGCTTTTTAGTGCAACACAAACACTGGCTCAAATCCAATACTGTTTGGCACAAATTACAGGCGATTTGGTGTGTGTGTGATGGCTGGACCTGATAAGTAGCTAATTCTGAAAAAGATTTTTTGAAGATTATCTTTCAACAGCTAACTAAAACTCTTTAGAGTTTCAATTGAATTATAAAATTAGGATTTTTTTATATCTTGCATTTAATTTTTTATTAACTGCGTGGATGATTTATATTAATTTTATTTATCATGTTAATTTAATTAATTCGAATATTCGATTTTAATTAAAATATTTTGTAACGAAAAATTAAATTAAATTTTTTTAATTAATTAATTAATTAATTAATTAAAAAAACTTTAGATATTTTATTTTTTACAAAATATCATCTTTAAGATGATTTTTTTAAAAATCGAATATCTAAGAAAAACGTAAGAATTAATTTTTAATTTTAAATTAATTAAATAAAAAAATATTTATTCGAAATAAATTATGACTTTTCAAAAAATGTGGGACTATAAATAAAATAAATAAATGCCTTTAACCACTACCTTAGTTGAAAAGTTAAAGAAAAAACTATACATTTATTAAATTTTATTTGTTACGTATTTAAACACGAAAAAATGGTTTGATAAACCAGAATCTTTGGAATCGTGTACACGGAAAAATATTTAATTCTTTCAGAACGTGTGGCTTTCGAAATTAATAAATTTATTTTAGTTAAACGGATTTTTATAACCCTAAAAAATATTTTAAAAATCTAAGTAGAAGAGAAAATTTATTCACAGATAAATTTCGCGGTCTCCATCACCAGTTTGTAGGTAATGCAATTAAACCCTGCGTGTTGGCTGTAAAGCTTTCCTCCCCATCGGACCGATTAATTGCGGTATCGCCAGTACAAACCTCCTTTAGGGATAATTCCAGATAATTATTAGTGTGGATCACTTCTCTATCTAAAGGGTTCATTCGAATCGAATGATTTGGGATTACGTGATGGTTAACACTTAATTGTATATAATAGTATCATCTCTATCTGAGTCACTGCTATTACATACTGGACCGAAACTATGTCAGTTATTTAATTTTACTTGGCATGGTCAGTTGCCTAGATAGTAAAATTAAAAGGAATTGGCAAATTAAAAGGAATTGGCCTGTCTGGTCTGTTGATGGACTGTAGACGGACACCCACCGTGGCATGATACTCAAAGGTTACCAGACTGCTGGCGAATTAATTTTAAAATTGTAGAGGGAACCAAATTAAAATAAATTCACAGTTTTGCTTTTCATAATTAATGATTTTTTAATTATGTGATTCTCAGGATTAAAATGTCTTTCAACCCACTCGCTTTAATACTCAAAGAAAATAAAATTACATTACCAAATTTTGTTGACTAGAAAAGTAACTTGAATATAGCTTTAACTACAAATAGTATTCCTTCAATACCAAGAAATGTGTTTGTTTCTCAAAAAAAATATTTCTTTGGACCGAAAGGTATAAAGAAGAAAAAGGTTCAGAAACGGGAAAACACAGTTTTCAGGGTAGTTAATGGGCCACGGACTGGTGTGAAAAAATCAAAATGTAGATGTTTTTACTACAACCAGACCCGGCATTGAAAAAAGTTATGTTCAGTATTTCTCAAAAAGTAGAACAAATAGGGTAATTTCTGTTCACTGGTTGTGGAAACAAGTTTAGCAGTGTTATCTATCGGTACCCAGTGTGTAGATATGGGAGCCACTAATCATGTCTGCAATTCATTACAGGGGTTCCAAGAAACCCGACAACTTAGTGAAGGAAAAATTTACCTGAATATGGGTAATAATACAAAGGTAACAGCAGTTGTAATAGGAGATGTCACTCTCAATTTTGGTAGAGATCGAATTTTAATATTGAGAGATTGTTTTTATGTACCTGCCATTAGAAGAAATTTAGTTTTTATTTTTGTATTGGCTAAAGATGGATATTTGGTTTATTTTAATAACTTTGTGATTATTAAGGATAATAAACAGGTTATTTATTCTTGTACATTGGTGGATAATTATTATATTATTACTCCAATCTCTCCTACACTGTAACTAATTGAAACAAATAATACATCTATATTACCATATAAGAGAAAATTTCCTTCTTTAATGAACCAAACGCTACTTTGGCACTTACGCTTGGGTCATATTAATCTAAAAAGAATAAACAGACTGGTAACAGATAGACCTTTGAGTTCATTAGAAATGAAGGCACTTCCAGTCTGTAAATATTGCTTAGAAGGTAAGATGACCAAGATGCCCTTTTCGGCCAAATGCTATAGAGCTAAAGAACCGTTGAAGCTGGTTCATTCTGATAAGTGTGGTCCTATAACAATTTGGACTAGAGGTGACTTTGAGTACTTCGTCAGTTTTATTGACAACTACTCAAGATATGGATACATTTACCTAATACACTGTAAGTCTGAATATTTTAAAAAATTCAAAGAATTCAAGGTGGGGGCGGAGAAGCGTCTATGTAAAAGTATCAAATTACTACGATCCGACCGTGGTGGGGAATACCTCTTTAGAGAGTTTAAGGACTATTTTTCATCAAAGGGGATTACATCCCAGTTGACTGCTCTTGGCACTCCACAGCAGAATGATGTAGCAGAAAGAAAAAATAGGACTCTTATGGAAATGGTAAGGTCAATGATGAGTTATTCAAGTTTACCAGATTTGTTTTAGGGACTCGCTTTAGAAACAGCAGCTTACATTCTAAATTTGGTACCTTCTAAGTCAGTACCTTCTACTCTCACAGAATTGTGGACCGAGCATAAGCCTAGTCTAAAACACATTCGTATTTGGGAGTGTCCAGCACATGTGCTGAAAGAGAACGCGGGTATGTTGGAACCAAGGACAAAAGTCTGTTTCTTTGTGGGGTATCTCAAGAGAACGAAGTGTGGTCTATTTTATATTCCTAAGGATCAAAAGGTCATTGTAAGCACGAATGCCCTATTCTTGGAAGAGGATTATGTTATGGATCACGGGCTCAATAGCAAAATTATTCTGGAAGAACTAAAAGGAAATACTAGTACAACAGAAGAGGAACTACAAGTCACTGATATTCCATTACCTTGTCGTAGTGGGAGGATTATCAAGAACAGGGTGCTAATGCAGAGGGTTCAGATTCTACACAGCCTGTTACTACTAGTACACAGACACAGATAGTACCTCGTCGTAGTGGTAGGGTTGTTCATCAGCCTGACCGGTATATGTTCTTAGGAGAGTCTTTTGACAAGATTCTGGTAGAACTGGATATCGAGCCCTGTAACTATAATGAAACACTACAAGACAAAGATGCAAATCTTTGGAAAAGGGCTATGAATTCAGAGATGGAATCTATGTATTCCAATCAAGTCTGAAAACTTGTAGAATCACCCAAAGGCATAAAACCTATTAGATGCAAGTGGATCTACAAGAAGAAGAGAGGAGCAGACAACAAGGTTGAAACCTTCAAAGCTAGGTTTATTCCTAAAGGATTCACTCAGAAAGAAAGGATCGACTATGAGGAAACCTTTTCACCGATAGCCATGCTTAAGTCTATCCAGATTCTCCTAACTATTGCTGCACATTTCGATTACGAAATCTAGCAAATGGGCATCCAGACAGCTTTTCTTAACAGAAGTCTTGACGAGTGTATCTATATGATACAACCAGATGGATTCATTGTAAAGGGCTAGGAACACATGTTGTGTAAGATTAAGAGATCCATTTATAGACATAAAAAGGCATCGAGATCTTGGAACACTCGGTTTGATCAAGCTATAAAGTCTTATAGTTTTGATCAAAGTCAGAATGAGTCCTATGTGTACAAGAAGCGTGACGGAAGCGTGGTGATCTTCTTAGTACTTTATGTAGACGATATCCTGCTCATCAAAAATAATGTGGGGGCATTATCTACGGTTAAAGTACGAATATTTGGGCAATTCGATATGAAGGACTTTGGAGAAGTCAGTCACATCCTTGGGATCAAGCTTGTGCGAGATCGAAAACAAAGGATGTTGGGCTTATCACAAGCAACGTATATTGATGATATCTTTACTCGATTTAGCATGCAGAATTCCAAGAAAGGGTTTCTCTCTTTTAGGTATGGAATCACTCTATCCAAGGATCAGTGTCCTAAGACACCTGATGAGATAGAGAAGATGAATGCAGTTCCTTATGTTTCGGCAGTAGAAAACCTCATATATGCTATGCTTTGCACTAGACCCGATATCTTCTTTACCATTGGCATGGTCAGTAGATATCAGTCTAACCCAGGACAGAAGCATTGGATTGCGGTAAGGAATATAATGAAGTACTTGAAAATGACCAAGGAATATATGTTGGATTACCAGGTAGACAGACTAGTATCTTTAGGGTACACAGACTCAGATTTTCAGTCTGACAGGGATTCTCGTAAGTCTACCTCGGGATATGTGTTTACCTTAAAAGGTGGAGCTATAAGTTGGAGGAGTATCAAGCAGTCCTACATTGCTGATTCCACCATGGAGACCGAGTATGTGGCAGCTTCTGAAGCAGCCAAGGAGGCCGTTTGGATTAAGAACTTCCTGATGGATCTAGAGGTGGTACCTTTAGTTCAGTCGACTATTACACTTTACTATGACAATAGTGGAGCAGTTGCAAACTCGAAGGAGCTAAGGGTCCATATGAAAGGCAAGCACATTGAGCGTAAGTATCACCTGATACGAGAAATTGTACAGAGAAGTGATGTTGCTGTGATTAAGATTGTATTAAGAGACAACCTTGCAGATCCTTTTACAAAGAGCTTACATGCTACGACTTTTGATAGTCATATAGAGGGCATGTGAGTCAGATGTATGGCAGCATGATTTTGAGTATAAGTGGGAGATTGTTAGGGTTGGTATACTGAAAATTATATTTTTTGTAATTAATTTTATTTTAATAAAATTAATTTGTTATTTTATAAGAATCTTTATTAGTAATGTATGTGTATCATTTCTTCAATGTTATGTATGGATGTCCGATATTCTGTATAATATTTAATCTGGTGTGTAGAGTATGGCTTACGCACAGAAGATCAGATTTTAGGTTCTTGCAGAATATAAGTTTTATGTTCAGAGTTTAGATGGAAATGGACATACCATCGGTACGACTGTAGCACAGAGTTTTAGTAAGCCTATCTTGGTTACAGAGAACAGATAATAGTGTCGTCTATTATTCTGACTCTCTGTGCTAGTACACTTTATGTGTATTGAATGTGACATTTTGCGTAATTAATTTTATACTGACAATATAAATTAATTTACACCCTAAGGTTATTATGAATAGTGCTTATCCTCTTAATTCTGAAATAATTATTGATTTGCGTATATTTAATATTTATTTTTTTAATTCATTAGAGGGTGCGATCTTATATGGGTCTATATTCCTAATGAGTTGGATAGCGGTATTATTTATATGACAAATATTAATTATTAACGGAATTCACGTTCCGAAAGATCGAGATTGACGATACCCCTTAAGGATACTTATAAGTTTGACTAGGCCAAACTCTACAGGTGGATTTAATTATCCGGCGGTCAAATAAGTTAAGCGGAAGGGTTTAAGGAATATCAAGTTGCTGATTAAATTAAATTGTCAGTAATTAAATTTAATTGGCGGGTATCTGGAGTCTTAACGTAGGGAGAAATGGTAAGCATTTAATAACAGGAGCTCAACGCAAGAAGGTCTTGAGATTATGGGCTAGAGTGCAATTATAGTTCTTTTGTGGTGTGAATTATAATTCAGTATTTTATAAAAATTGCAAAAATCGCTGCGTCTTTCCATAATTGTAGAAACCGCTCGTAGGTATCTGTGTTCCACTGGAAGTCTTACTCATAATTACTCCTCAGGTTCCTGCTGTAGCCCTCTATATATATATGCGGGTAGGCTGAACCAGTTTGATATCTGATATATATCACATATCATATTTTTTGTCTTTCAAGATGAATGATATTTGGGTTCTGCCGGTACGAGTTCTCGATAGTTGTAGCTCACACTACGTTCGAGGATCGCGTAAGGAAATACAGTAGAAGTTCTGATAGAAGTTTCAACTCAGAATCAAGTTGTAATTGAAGATTAGATCGACAAAAGGTATTCTTCTAAATTAACTTTGGTTGTACGGGTTTTATTTTGATCGTTCGACGTCAAAAGTTTTATCTGGAGCCCGTTTCGGCATTTACCCGTCCAGTTATTTTTTCCGTTAATCATTTTCAAAAACAATGATCTTGGCAGTATTACCTCCCACAATTACACTTTACTGTGATAATAGCGGAGCAGTTGCAAATTCGAAGGAGCTAAGGGTCCATAAGAAAGGCAAGCACATTGAGCGTAAGTATCACCTGATACGAGAAATTGTACAAAGAGGCGATGTTACTATGACCAAGATTGTATCAGGAGACAACCTTGTAGATCCTTTTACAAAGAGCTTACTGGCTAAGACTTATGATAGTCATGTAGAGGGCATGTGAGTCAGATGTATGGAAGCATGATTTTGAGTATAAGTGGAAGATTGTTAGGGTTCGTATACTTAAAATCATATTTTTAGTATTTAATTTAATTTTTAATAAATTTAATTTTCTATTTTTATGAGAATTTTTATAAGTAATGCACATGTATTATATCTTTAATGTTATGCATGGATGTCCGATATTCTATATAGTATTTAATCTGATGTGTAGAATACGGCTTGCACACAGAAGATTAGATTTTTGGTTCTTACAGAATATAAGTTTTATATTCACAGTTTATATGAAAATGGACATACCATCAGTACGACTATAGCACAGAGTTTTAGAAAGTCTGTCTTGGTTACAGAGAACAGATAATAGCGTCGTCTATTGTTTCGACTCTCTATGCTAGTACACTTTGTGTGTATTGAACGGGACATTTGAGGTAATCACCATCCGAGGATTGAACCATTAAAGCACATTCCCGACTTGAGGATTCCCAGCAATCCAAGTACTTTGTTTGGATCCCCGGTCCTTTTAGTTCCATTTTCTACCTCTTTGAGGTGACCGGGTTAATTTGATTACTTCATCTTTACAACGTCTTTGCATTACTTATAATTGTCTTGTTTATGTTTGAATTCAATCTTTAACTTATTTGGCTTACTTACTTTACTTTTTTGCTTACTTGCATTAAGTTATTAATTCATCAATTAGTGCTAACATAATTTGACAGTACGACTAAAACAATGTCGTTATTGTTATAATACAAGCGCTTACATAAAAATGATTATAATTGTCAATATTGCACCCATTTAGTGCTAATGTTTTTTTTAATCTTAATTTAGTGTTTCCTTGCTAGTATTTTATTTGGTTTTTCTTTTAATATTAGTTTAATGCTAATATGCATTTTCTTTCCTTTTTCTTATAATGTAGTTTTATTTATTTTTTAATATGCCGTTCTATTTTCTTTTATTTCCTTTTAATGTTAGCTTAAAGTTCATTCATTAGCATTAGTTTCTTCTAGCATTTATTTTCTTTTTTTTTTCTTTTCTTTTCTTATAATATTGGTTTAATGTTCCTTTTCTTTAAAACATTAGTTTAATACTCTTTTAATAGCTTTATTTTTCTTTTCTTTTAGTATTAGTTTAATATTCTTTTCTAGCATTTTATTTTCTTTCCTTTTTCTTTATTACTAGCTTTTATAATGTAGCATTTTATTTATTAACTTTATTTTTCTTATAAAGTTCCATTTTGTTTTTCTTTTAATGTTAGCTTTTTTTTTTTCTTTCATAGCACTTATTTCATTTTTTTTTCTTCAACCCAAAAATTATAAAAAGTATTTTAAGCTAATTTCCCTCTTTAAGAGTATTTTTTTTTCTCTTTTGTTTTCTTTTCCTTTTATTTTTATTTTTCTTTTGTTTTGTTTAAAAACATAAAATGTGGATGGTTAGATTTTCTTTTTATTAGTTTAATAACATTTTTTAGCCTTCTATTTTAACTTAATGTTCTTAGTTTAGGTGTATTAGTTCATTTTGCAAATAATGCCACTCTTAATTCCTTAATTTTTAGTTTCTTTTTCTTCTCTTTTAGAACTCTTTATCTTTGATATAATTTTATAAACCATCCTTTTGTTCTTATTTTTTTTTAGTTAAAATTATTAAGTTTTCTTTTGTCATAAGACTCTTATTTCTTTGTCAGCAAACTTTCTTTTAATATAGGTTTTTCTTATATGTATTTCTTATTCCTTTTATTACAAACTCATCATGTTAATGCTATCCTTGTTTGTTTTGATAATAAGTATGTTTTAGTTATTTTCTTTAAAATTTTATTTAGAATAGTTTAGCCTATTTTGTAACAATCAACGTTTAGGTAATTTTAACAATTTATAGCTTGTTTTTGTCATTTTATTTAAATTATGATAGCTTAGGTTATTTTGATGAAATTGCATGCGAGTGTGTTTCATTTATCCTTTAATTAGAAATTATATACCATAGGATTTAGGATTTTTCTTTTAATACTTGTTTTATTTGGTGTTCTATATACATATATTATGTATTCTCTATATTTGATTTTGGATTTTCTCTCCTTACCTCCATTTTCTTTATTTGTATACATTTAAAAAATCATATTAAAGAACCAATGATGATTAATAGAGACCAATCTTATGGTTGGGCGAACGGGTTGCCTAATACTTTTATCGATTCGTACCTTAGCCCCCGAACCCTTTTTTTTTTCTCTGGTAAAACGTTTTGAAGATCCGTAGCCATTTTTAGTTTTCTTAATTTTTCTCAAAAACTAAGTGGCAACTCTATTTTTAACAAAAAGTGATTTTTGAAATTTGATTTTCAAGTTGTTAAAATATTTTCTAAATATCTTTTGATTTCTTTATTTTTGAATATTTTTCAAAATGAACCCCAAAATCCCGGCGCCACAGTATTTTCTGGCAACTCGACTGGGGATTGGTTTATAAAGTCAAAAAGAGGGTTAGACTTGAAAATATCGTTGGTTCTTAATAAAAATTTCTCATTTGCATTTTCGCATGCATGTGTTTTGTTCTTCAAACCCCCCTGAACGTTTATTTGTTTCAGAGATTGTTGGAAAGACAGACAACCTTTACTGATTGTACGCTATCATAAGTGTAGTAAAAGAGTTTAGGCATACTGTTTGACCTTGTCCTTCATGGAAAGTATGTACCTGGCTCTATTCAGAAGGTACCCTATTCGATTGACCAAAACCAGCCTTTTGCATATAGTAGCTTAGAACCCCCATTAGGTGCTGCTAACCCTAGTAGAATTATGTATTTTCTTAATTGTATGTTTTGATTGTGTACTGTTAGGATTGTTTATTTGAGCTTAAACTAGTTCCTTTTCTAGGTTCGGCTCTAGTTTTCTATTATCCTTTGCTTAGGTTAGTTTTTCCTTCAGGTTCTTACTCGAGTTTTGTCGTTTCACCATGTTTGGACCGTGCTTTGCTTCGAAGCCTCTAGGATAGTTTCTCTCTCTTTCGGGTCCTTCCCGGGTTGTCAGTTTCTCCCCCGTTGTTGTATTAGGCTCACTTCCTTCGAACTTTTTTTATACCCGTGTGAGCTAGTCTTATTTTCCTACCGAACTGTTGCCCGTTAGAATCCTAGTTTGAACCAATCTCTTGAGGGATCGAACGGTTTTCTTGCTGGAATGTTGTCCGTTTCTCCGTTTAGATGGACATTCCCTCTAGAAATTAGTTGATCCCCTTCTTAGCCATCATTCTAGTTTTTGGGTCATCCTATTGTTATGTTGCCACAATGAGCCCAGCAGGGGCATTGTTCCAGCTTCCGTGATTATTTGCTTATGATTTGCTATTTTGGGTATCTGTAATGTTTGCTGTCTGTCGTCAGAATTTTATCCGGGAAGTTTCTAATACTGGTCATTCTACTTTTGGGATCTAGGTCTTTTTACAGGTTTACCATTGAGCCAAGAAGAGTATAGTTAACACGTGCTTGGGAGAGATCAGGATTAGGCAGACTTCACAGAGTATTTGAACAGCTAGTTGGGTCATCAAAAATAGCAGAGAATGAAGTTAACATGACAGCTCTGATGAGAGCTATTACTAAGATACAGCGAGCTGTGGAGCAATAGACCCAAGCTCAAAACCAATGTCAGGCACAGATCCGAGCAATTCAGGCCCGTCTGCCAGGTGCCAACGGATAGCCAAAAGATACCAATGAGAACGGTGAAGACTTTGGGATGATAACCAAGGACTGGAGGCACCACAAGTTGCTGTACCACTTCGAGTTCCTCGCTCGATGGTGGTAAAGGAAGAAATTACTGCTCAGTCTAGGGAATCTGCGCTGGCAAAAAAGATCGATCGAATGGAGAAGGTGTTGAAAAAGGCTAAAGGTGTAGAAGAATACATGCTGGATGTAGGTGGCTTGTGCCTATTCTCAGATGCCAAATTACCTGAAAAGTTTAAGATGTCAGAGATGGAGAAGTTCTATGGCACCGGAGATCCCTGTATTCATCTGAGAATGTATTTTGAAACTCTATCCCCCATGGTAATTGATGATCAACTCAAGGCCCAATTGTTCCACCGATTGCTTTCTAAAGCAACACAAATGTGGTTCCTTTCTTTAAAGGGGGTCAAAACTAAAACTTGGGAAGATATAGCCATTGCATTCATCAGTCAATATAGCTATAATGTCTAATTGGATGTACCCACACGAGAGCTAGAAACAACTCGCTAAGAGAATTGAGAATCATTTGTTAATTTCCTGACCAGGTGGAGGGGCAAAGCCGCCAAGATGACGAACCGGCCCACTGAGAAAGAACAGGTGAGGATCGTGATTAAGAATTTGCAGTCCCCACTAAAGCGTTACCTTATCACACAACCACTTTCTACCTTTGAACAGCTGTTTGATGCTAGGGTACAGATTAAAGACACCATACAATGTGGGTATATCAAAAAAGCCGAGCCTAACCAGAAACCAAGAAGGACATTCCCTGCAACCAACCAAAACCAATCTGTTACCACCAACCTCGTGTCTCGCCCAAACGAGGCGAATCTTCTAAACTCTTCATTCTCTAGTCAACAATCCAACAATACCCAACAGTTAAACAATGGCCAACAGCAACAAAGGCCAAGGAGGGTCTTCACTCCCCTCAACATTTTCACTATCCATAGCCCTAAATTGAATTGTCGAGAAAGGGCTTATCAAGCCATTAGACCCCATACCCATACTTGATCCCCTACCGCTGCGGTTTAATACTTCTCAGTACTGCGCCTTCCACCAAGGTCATGGGCATTTAACTGATAAGTGTATGAGACTGTGTCATGAAATCCAGAATCTCACTGATAATAAGGTAATCCCTCCACCATCTATTACTCCAAAATCGAATGTCATGACCAACCCTCTGCCAAACCATGCTAAGCAGGTTAGGGTAAATTACATGTCTCTGTGACAATCAGATGATCCGAGCCGATATATCTGTTCAGCATATCTGTCGCGCTCTCATGTTTTAGTAGTTGAGGATCAGACAGTATGCTCATTTATTATGGCTAGAAGCGGTCGGGATAGGATGGAGGAATGGCATGATAATACCTAGGGATGGTATCAAATGGTAATCCAAGCCTACCAACAAGAAGAGGAGGAACGTAGTGAGGAAGACGATTGGCCACTAGATTATCCAGCATAACCTTATGGGTTTGGCCACGTGCTTAATGGCATTATTCTTCCCCAACATTTTGAGGAGGAGATATGTGTTGATGAGATGCAATCCTATTAGCTGGTAAGGGTCGTCCTGAAATCAGATGGGGCTAAGTGGATCAATTTTTGGGTTGCTCGAGAACAACACATGGATTACATCAGAGAAGACATTTGGGAAGAAGTTGACAATACGTGGGCTATTGAAGATGATGAGGAAAGAAAAGGAAGAGCAGTAGTAGGCGGGTTAGATGATTTATGGGCATTTGAAAGCCCTTTGTGTATAGACGAAGTAAGACAGGCCGAAGGTATAATATCGGGGTTGTAGGATCCTGAGGAAGGTGTGGAACATCTAACTAGGAGTGGATGGCATTTCAAGTCGACTCAGAAGGAGAAAGGACAGTCAAGCGAGAAAGGGAAAGAGAAAGAACAAGAAGAAGAAGATGATGTTGTGCTGAAGCAGCTTAAAAAGACATAGGCTAATGTCAGCATTAGGGGCTTATTGATGGCGTTACACAAACATAGACAAGTTGTGCTGAAGGTCCTAAATAAATCCAGTGTTTCAATAGATGCAACCCTGGAGCAGCTTGTTAGACTCATTCTGCCAGTTGTAGAACCAAAAGTCATCTTTTTTTCTGATAAGGATATGCCAGCAGAAGAAAAGAATCATAACAAACCCCTGCACATAATCGTTAAATACCTAGAAAAGTGGGTCCCCGTGACTCTCATTGATAATGGGTCATTGATAATGGGTCTGCATTAAATGTTTGTCCACTTAGAATAGCAGTTTGCTTGGGACTAAAGACGAAACATTTCACACCCAGTAATCAAGGGGTGTGCCTATGACAACATGAGGAGAGACGTGCTGGGCTTGGATCATTCACATTATCAGTAGGACCTTTGGAGACATCAGTTGAGTTCCACGTACTGGACGTGCCAGCCTCTTTCAACTTGTTACTAGGCAGGCCATGGCTGCATGACCCAAACATCCTGGCAGTACCATTGACCCTTCACCAAAAGCTAAAACTAATAAAGAATGGGACAGTTTTGACTATCCATGGAGAGGATAGCATCCAACCCTCAAGAGGAGAAGGCTCAACCCTCTTGGAGGTTCACCATGGCAAAGGGGACGTGTCGCTAAGTGGCTTCTGATTCAACGAAGTGCAGGCAGTGCAAATGCTAATGAATGTAGAAGAGATGTATATCAACCCAAGAGTAATTACAATGATGAGGCAAATGTCCTACTTCCCAGGTGTGGGGCTAGGGCGTAAGTAATAAGGAATTTCTAAACCTATCCAGGTATTACCGGCTTCTTGCCGTTTCGGTCTTGGTTACAAATCGACAGGAGAAGATTTGGAAGGACCTAAAAGGGAACGAAAGGCCAATTATTCAGGAACGCTCAATGGGTATTTTGTCAAAGAAGGAGAAGACTTCCCGTACTGTGGCTTCCCAGAGCCATGGATCGACGAAGAAACAAGCCAGAAGTTGCCATGGATAGAGATCTTCTTTGGCTATTAACTATCCGACACAGAAGAGGATGAAGCAATGAAAGGGGAAGAGGAAGGAAAGAAGATCCAAGAGGAAGATTGGTTGGACAAGCTTGATGGAATCGACATGGGAATGCTGTTCAATGAAAGGATGGCACAGCTGCAAGTAACTGGCCCGGACTGTTTCATGATGAACTTCAGCGCACCAATCGACTACACCAAGCTCATTGTTAATGCAACTACCAAGAAAGTGAAGAACTGGGCGTTAGAGTCTTGTGATGTGTAAGTTGTTTGTCCTGAGTCTGAGTCAAAGTTTGAGTCTATGGTTGAGGGCATGTCTGTTTGTGCACTCCCCCTATTTATGCTTTTGAGTTTGTAATTCCCTCATCCTTCAATGAAATGAACGAAATTTCCACTTACTCTACTTTGTTTGATTTGTTTCATATGCTTTTCAATGATTTTAAATTCGATGGGAATATCCCTGAAGAAATAAAACTTTTAATAAAAAGAGAAGAAGAAATGCGTGCCCAACTAATAATTGAAGAAAATTTGTCAATAAATCTCGGTAATGAAACTACCCTGCAAAATGTGCAAAATAGTTTTTCTTTATCCTTAATTGAATGAGAGCAATTAATAACTTTATTAAAAGAATTCAAAGATATATTCGCATGGTCTTACGAGAATATGCCCGGAATTGATCCTGACATTATCCTACACCATATCCCCTTATACCCTGATGCCAAATCAATCAAACAAAAGTTGAGATGGATCCAGCCAGAATGGGCTCTAAAGATCAAAGAAGAAGTTGCCAAACAGATCAACGCCGGATTCCTTATCGTAACTGAGTATCCAAAGTGGGTGGCTAATATTGTCCCCATGCTAAAGAAAGATGGACGTATCTGAGTCTGCGTAGATTTTTGAGATCTCAACATGGCTAGCCCGAAAGACGATTTTTCACTACCACACATTGACGTCTTAGTAGACAGTACAGTGGGGCATGCTTTTTTGTTATTCATCGATGGCTTCTTCGGGTAAAACCAAATTTTGATGGACCTCGAGGATAGAGAAAAAACAACGTTCACTACAACCTGGGGCACCTATTGTTATCGTGTGATGCCGTTTGGTTTGAAGAATGCAGGGGCGACCTATCAAAGGGTTGCCACTACTTTACTGCATGATATGATACATAAGGAGGTCAAAGTGTACGTGGATAATATGATAGTCAAGTCCAAGGATCGGGATGGCCACATCATAGCACTGTGAAAGTTCTTTAAAAGGATTCGAAAGTATAAAATACGACTCAACCAACAGAAGTGTGCCTTCGGAGTTACCGCCAGAAAAATGCTTGGATTTATGATCACTCAATGAGGCATTGAAGTTGATCCTTCGTAGATTAAAGTAATTTTAGAAATTCCTCCTCCGAAGACCGAACGAGAGGTTAGGGGCTTCCTGGGTAAGATACAGTTTATTAGTCGATTCATCGCAAAACTAATAACAACCTACGAGCCGCTCTTCCGTCTGCTGAAGAAAGGAGTCAAATTTGAATGGGATCAGAAATGCTAAGACACCTTTGATGTTGTATGACAGTACTAATAAAATCCACCTGTTCTAGCTCCTCCCAAACCTGATAGGCCACTGGGATGTATGTTGCCATAAAAAGGTGAAACTGGAATTGAAAAGGCAGTCTACTATTTAAGCAAGAAGATGACATGATCAGAGATACGATACACACCATTAGAAAAGACATGTTGGGCTTTGGTTTGGGCTTCCTGAAAGCTGAGGCATTACATGTTGTCTTTCACAGTGAATATCATCTCCCAAATGGACCTGTTGAAGTACCTGTTTGAAAAGTCAGCACCGACAAGAAGGTTGGCTCGATAGTTGTTGTTATTATCAGAGTTTGATCTTAAATACGTCACCCGAAAGTCAGTCAAAGGTAGAGCAGTGGAAGAGTTCCTGGCTGACCAACTAGTTGAGGGGGATGAGGACACAATGTTTCAGTTTCCTGACGAACAACTGATGAAAGTCGGGGATGACAAGTGGACTCTATATTTTGATGGCGCATCCAATCAATATAGCTATGGAATAGGAGTCCTTCTTGTCACTCTTGACGAATCGCACGTCCCTTTGTCTTTAAAGCTCAATTTTGAAGTTACTAACAATTAGGCTAAGTATGAAGCATGTTTAGCTAGATTGGAGGCTGCCTTAGAATTAGGGGTAAGGAAACTAGAAGTCACCAGAGATTCGACACTAGTGGTTTCACAAGCAAGAGGAGAATGGAAGGTTAGGGATTTAACCCTGATTCTCTATCACTAAGAACTAGAGAGGCTGATACCATGCTATGAATCAGTGATCTTTAACCATGTTTCAAGACTGCTGGCCACCTTAGCATCCATGATTGATATACCATCTGGGATCAGAGTGAGCCCTTTATAATCGAACAGAAAAGAAGGCTGGCATACAAGACGACGACCACGATCAAGGAAAGCATTGACGACCTTCCATGGTATTTTGATATCCAGAACTTTGTGGAGAAAGGAGAATATCCCAAGTTTGCCAGTAAAAAGGACAAGAGAGCAATACGACGATGATCGGCACAATTTGTCATTTGCAGGGGAAGACTGTACAAACGAGGGCATTCTAGGGTCAATAAGCTATGTGTCAACATGACAGAAGGCTAAGAGCTGATGAAAGATATCCACGCGAGAGTCTGTGGGCCACATATGAGTGGGAACATGTTAGCCAAGAAGATCCTGCGACAAGGGTACTTTTGAATGACGATGGAGACAGACTGTAAACAGTTCGTACAGAGATGTAATAAGTGTCAGATTCATGCAAACCTTATGCATGTTCCCTCATCTCAACTATATAACCTAATGTCGCCATGGCCATTCTCGGTATGGGGCATTGATGTGATCGGCAAGGTAACACCGAAGGCATCAAATGGGCATGAGTTCATTTTAGTGGCCATTGATTACTTTACCAAGTGGTTGGAAGTAGCCTCCTACACAGTATTAAAAGCCTCTCACGTTGCTAAGTTCATCAAGCAGAACATCATTTGTCAATACAAGGTCCCTCATGAGGTTATCTCGGATAATGGCTCATATTTCCAAGGAGAGGTCTTGGATCTTCTCGAAGAATACTGGATAGTGGCTCACAAATCCTCACCATATTAGTTACAGACCAATGGAGCAGTTGAGGCAGCAAATAAGAACATCAATAAAATCCTACAAAAGACAATCAACTCACTTAAGGATTGGCCAAAACATCTACCATTTGCACTTTGGGGATACAAGACGTCGATCAGAACTTCAACAGGAACTGCGCCATACTGTTTAGTGTACGGGATGGAAGCCGTGCTTCCCATTAAGGTGGAAATCCCTTCACTAAGAGTAGTAGCTGAGGCCAGTATTTCAGAAGCAGAATGGCAGAGGAATCGGATGGAAGAGTTGCTTTTGTTTGATGAAAGAAGACTACACGCTCTATTTCATGTACAAGGGTACCAAAGGAGGATAGCTAGAGCATTCAATAAGAAGGTTAAGACCCGGGATCTCAGAGAAGGAGATCTGGTTCTTAAAGAAATCAGAGCTCCTATCTTCGACCTGAGAGGCAAGTTCAAGCCAAACTGGTCCGGACCATTTCTGACCAAAACCATCATGACTGGAGGTGCAGTCATTATTATGGATTTGGATAGCATTGTATTCTCCACTCCAGCTAACCTCGATCAACATAAAAGGTACTATCCTTGAAGTAAAAAATAAAGAGAAAATAAAAGCTCGCTGAGTTGAAAATCGAAAAGGCAACTCAGGCAAAAGTTAGAGCAACCCGTAAGGCCAAAAACCCGAAAGGGCGACCTTGGCAAAAGTTAGATCATCACAAAAGGAGAGCATCAATACCCGAGTGTAAATCGAGCCTGAACTACGTTAAGGCCTGATTTCACCTTCTTGGAATACGTAGGCAGTTTCTCTTAAGAAGTTCGGCCGCATTCTTTATTTTAACCATCTTTAAACCTGAGTAAGACCTATGATAATAAAGTCATTTAATTGCAAAAATTTAAAATTTTTGGATAATTTTAAACCTTCTTTTCATTACTTTAGTTTCAAAAAATAAAATGGAGGGTACGCAAGTCCTAAACTCTACAAACAAAATAAGAGGAAAGCTATGAAATTTTCACAACAAAACAGAAATCCTCAAATCTTTCTCCTCTTTGTTGCCTATTTCCCTTCTTCCTTATCTTTCTTCTCCCTATCCTGCATTAACCATGTCTTATACTCAGCAGAAAGAACGGGACACTTTAACTCTTGCATCTCCATACATGAACTAGATAACCAGGCATCCTGATACACTGCTAAAAATGGGGCCCATAATGCAAATGAAAATAAATGACCTTTGATATTTGGAGGGATGATTTGACTATGACCGAACTGCCGCATGATCCGACAGGGATAATAGAAAGTAGTCTGATGCAGACCAACCAGCAAAACACTAGGGTGATCCATGGTAGTCAGAGTCATGGTAGTGATCCGCCACTAGGGGAACTGCAAAGAAATATCTGGGCCAGTCAGAGAAGAAAGGTACTGTCGCCAGGCTGCCTCAGTGTTGCATATCTGATAGTAAGGGCGGTAAAGGAAAGCTGTAGGACTGTGTCTATCAGTAGGTGGTTTTTATACCAAATTTACTTTCTCCATCAGCCAGATCTATAGCAGAAGTTAGACCAATAAGAAAGAAGTCTTGCAGTATGACAAAAAGTCTAATAAAGAGAAAGGTTTGAGCTTACCTGAAGAAGCAGGGGCTTGCCAGCAAAAGTAGTGGTCTCACCACGATGAACGGCATCTAGGCCCAGCAGTGTCTCGGCTAAGACAAGGGGCAAAAAGTCCTTTCCCATCCACATCTGACCAGTAATGTCAACCAGTGCCCAACTAACTCGCCCGTTAGAGGGAACAAGAAGATACCGGGCACGAAGACAGAAACAAAGAGCATAACGTTGCCGCAGCTGAAAATTGCGGTCACTAAGGTCATCGGTAGGGTGAAACTTCTTAATAAAGCAGGAAAAGTCAAGGCAGTCACCTGATGTCAGCAGAGAAGCCTCCGTCCTAGATAGACCATAGAGCTGCATCACTTGTTGCCGAGTCGAGAGGAAGGGAGTGGGAACGACAATGGAACTCCGTGGAGTCAAGTTTAAAATAGCAGCGAACTCTTCTACAGTGGGGCATAGTTCTTCAAGGCCAAATCGAAATACGTAGGACTACGGATCCCATAGTCGAGCAGCAGCCTCCAGTGAGGGTCCATCAGTCTTTACGGCCACGAGAGGAAATAAAGAGTTAATATCGAAAGTGGTAATACCGAAAGTGGCAAAGTTCAAATGCTCGATATGAGAGAATACCTCAATCCATGAAGAGAGGGGACTAGCCATTCGAGTAAGAATAATAGAAAATGGGGCCTCCAAGGCTGTATTTATAAAGCATGGAAAGGCTGGAGATTGGAAAAGCAATAAAAAGTACAATCAAAGTGGCGATCGCCACCTTGGAGTGGGCGACCGCCAGCTTAAAAGGGAACCATATAGTGACATCACCTTGTTGACCAGGCGACCGCCATGTCAGTCCTAATGGAAGTGGCGACCGCCAGGTTGGATTGTGGCGATTAGCTCCGAGCAGATGAAATGGATCCTCAAGAAGGACGTATTAGGGAGGAGGCACGGGACCTACGGCCTCGAGCAGGAGCAGGAGGCTGGCCAAGAGTCGGTGGTGGTACTGCGCCGGTGGCAGCTATCAGTGCCTGAAAAAGGAAGCAAAAAAAAAGTAAAGATAAAGTACAGAATAGAATGACAAGTCACAGAAAAAGATACTCACTGGCAGAGGAACAAATGGAACTCCAACCGCACGCAAAGCCGCATCCCACTGGTGATCAAGGTCCTCATGCCACTCACCACAAGCATGAGACGATCCAGCCAAGCCAGATCTGCCTGTAAAAAATAATGATCTTGGCAGTATTGCCTTCAACAAATGGTTTCAGAGCCATTTTTTTTGTTTACGATTATTAGGGGCCGGTTAGTTTTAGAACTATTGCTAACTTTATTTTGTAGGCATTCTAATCCCGATTTTATGATCATCATTTATTTTTATGTTTGATTGAATGCGTGGATAATGATTTAATTTTTTATTCACGGGGGTTGACCGTGATAGATTAATTATTTTTAAATTGAATGTGAGCCTATGAGACATAGGTTTCGATGTAAAATATTTTATGTTCTTTAAGTTTTTTTTCTAGTTTATTAGAAAGAAAAAATAAGAACAAGTACGGCAGTGGTTGGCGGCGACAACCGGCGGTGGTTCCAGCAGTTTTAGCCGCGAATAGGTTTTTTTATTGCTTTGTAATTTTTTTTCTCTCAAAATTTTTTTCTGTATAATAATAAAGAAAAAAGGGAGCAAACAGCCGCCGCAGCAGCCAAACGCTGCCTTGGGCAGCATTGTTTTTTGGCCCAAACTGCCGATTTTTCCAAGCAATCCACAAGCAGCGCTATCTCCAAACCCAGGCTGTTTGAATTGGCTGCAGTTTCTTCAAACAAAAGCGCAGTGGCGGCGGCAAGTAGTTTCGAAATAAGAGCAATCCAAACACGCCGCCGGCAGCAATTCCAAAAGTGTTACAGTTTTCGGTGCAAAAGCAATTCGAAACAAGCTACAGCAGTAGCGCCTAACCCAAACGCAACAGTGGTTTGTAATTCCATAACAGCCGCCGATTTTTGCAAGCAAACAGTGGCCCACACAGTTGTTTCATCCAAACAACTGTTTCGGTTTGAAGCATTAAAGCAGCGATTTTTAATCAAACAGAAGGTGGATTCTGAAAAAATAAAGGGCAGCAGTCTCCTGATGCTACTTGGAAACTGTTTCGGTGAAAGCTTTTCAGTGCAACACAAACACTGGTGCAAATCAAACACTGTTTGGCGCAAATTCCTGGCGATTTGGTGTGTGTGTGTGTGTGATGGCTGGACCAGAAAAGCAGCTAATTCAGAAAAGAATTTTTTGAAGCTTATCTCTTAACAGATGATTGAAACTCTTTAAAAATTTTAATTGGATCATAAAATCGAGATTTTTTTATATCTTGCATTTAATTTTTTATTAACTGTGTGGATGATATATATTGGTTTTATTTATCCTATTAATTTAATTAATTTAAATATTCAGTTTTAATTAAAATATTTTGTAACGAAAAATTAAATTAAATTTTTTTTAATTAATTAATTAATTCAATGAAAATTTTTTAGATATTTTATTTTTTTTTACAAAATATCACGTTTAAAGGTGATTTTTTTAAATTGAATATCTTAGAAAAATGTGAGAATTAATTCTGAATTTTAAATTAATCAAATAAAAAATTATTTAATCGAAATAAATTATTATTTTTTGAAAATGTGGAATGATAAATAAAATAAATAAATACCTTTAATCACTACCTTAGTTGAAAAGCTAAAAAAAAAACTGTACATTTGTTAAATTTTATTTGTTACGTATTTAAATATGAAAAGATGGTTTGATAAACCAGAATCTTCGGAATCGTGTAGATGAAAAAATGTTTGATTTTTTCAGATCGTGTGGCTTTCAAAATTAATAAATTTATTTTAGTTAAACGATTTTTTATAACTCTAAAAAATATTTTAAAAATCTAAGTAGAAGAGAAAATTTATTCACAAATAAATTCTACGGTCTCCATCACCAGTTTGTAGGTGATCGAATTAAACCCTACATGTTGGCTGTAAAGCCTTCCTCCCCGTCGAACAGATTAATTGCGGTATCACAAATACAAACCTCCTTTAGGGATAATTCTGAATAATTGTTAGTGTGGATCACTTCTCCATCTGAAGTGTTTATTGCGAAACAATTGATTTGGGATTACGTTATGGTTAAAACTTAACTATATATAATAGTATTCTCTCCATCTGAGTCACTGCTATTATATACTGGAACGAAACTATGTCAGATATTTAATTTTACTTGGCATGGTCAGTTGCCTAGATAATAAAATTAAAAGGAATTAGCCTGTACGATCTGATGATGGATTCGAGACGTCCACCCACCGTGGCATGCTATTTACAGGTTACCAGACTGCTGGCGAATTAATTTTAAAATAGTAGAGGGAACCAAATTAAAATGAATTCAAAGTTTTGCTCATCATAATTAACGATTTTTTTAATTATGTGATTCTCAGGATTAAAATAGATTTCAACCCACTCGCTTTGATACTCAAAGAAAACAAACTTACGGGACCAAATCTTGTTGACTGAAAATGTAACTTGAATATAGCTTTAACTACAAATGGTATTCCTTCAATACTAGGAAATGTGTTTGTTTCTCAAAAAAGTTCTTTCTTTGGGCCAAAAGGAATAAAGAAGAAAAATGTTCAGAAATAGAAAAACACAGTTTCCAGGGTAGTTAATGGGCCACAGACTGGTGCAAAAAAGCCAAAATGTAGATATTTTCACTACAACCAGACCCGGCACTAAAAAAATCTATGTATAGTATTTCTCAAAAGGCAGAACAAACAGGATAATTTCTGTTCACTACACATTTAGCGGTGCTATCTATCGGTACCTGGTGTGTAGATATGGGAGCCTCTAATTCTGTCTGCAATTCATGACTGGGGTTTCGAGAAATTTGACAATTTAGTGATGGGAAAATTTACCTATATATGAACAATAATACAAAGGTAATAGCAGTTGCAGTAGGAGATGTCACTCTCAATTTTGGTAGAGATCGGGTTTTAATATTGAGAGATTGTATTTATGTACCTGCCATTAGAAGGAACTAAGTTTTCATTTCTAGATTGGCTAAAGATGGATATTTGGTTTATTTTAATAATTTAGTGGTTATTAATGATAATATATGGTTATCTATTCTGGTACATTGGAAGATGATCTTTATATTATTACTCCAATCTCTCCTATACTACAATTAATTGAAACGAATAATACATCTATATTACCATATAAAAGAAAGTGTCTTTCTTTAATGAACCAAACGTTACTTTGGCACTTACGCTTGGGTCATATTAATCTAAAAAGGATAAACAGACTAGTAGTAGATGGACCTTTGATTTCATTGGAAGTGAAGACACTTTCAGTCTGTGAATCTTGCTTAGAATCCAAGATGACCAAGAGGCCCTTTTCGGCCAAAGGCTATAGAGCTAAAGAACCGTTGAAGTTGGTTCATTCTGATATATGTGATCCTATAACAATTCGGGATAGAGATGGCTTTGAGTACTTCATCAGTTTTATTGATGACTACTCAAGGTATGGATACATTTACCTAATGCACCGTAAGGCTGAATATTTTGAAAAATTCAAAGAATTCAAGGTGGAGGCGGAGAAGCGTCTGGGTAAAAGTATCAAATCACTACGATCTGACCGTAGTGAGGAATAACTCTTTGGAGAGTTTAAGGACTACTTGTCATCAGAGGGGATTACATCCCAGTTGACTGCACTTAGCACTCCACAGCAGAATGGTGAGCAGAAAGAAGGAATAGCACTCTTATGGAGATGGTAAGGTCAATGATGAGTTATTCAAGTTTACCAAATTCGTTTTGGGGACTCGCTTTAGAAACAGCAGCTTACATTCTGAACTTCGTACCTTCTAAGTCAGTACCTTCTACTCTCACAAAATTATGGACCGGGCATAAGCCTAGTTTGAAACACATTTGTATTTGGGGGTGTCCAGCACATGTGCTGAAAGGGAATACGGGTAAGTTGAAATCGAGGATGGAAGTTTGTTTCTTTGTGGGGTATCCCAAGGGAACGAAGTGTGGTCTATTTTATAATCCTAAGGATCAGAAGGTCATTGTTAGCACCAATGCCCGATTCTTGAAAGAGGATTATACTATGGATCACAGGCCCAATAGCAAAATTATTTTAGAAGAACTGAGAGAAAATACCAGTACAACGAAAGAGGAACCACAAGTCACTGATATTCTATTATCTCGTCGTAGTAGGAGGATTATCAAGATAGGTGTAAATCAAGAACAGGGTGCTAATGCACAGGGTTTAGATTCTACGCAGCCTGTTACTGCTAGTACACAGACACAAGTAATACCTCGTCGTAGTGGGAGGGTTGTTCATCAACCTGACCGATATATGTTCTTGGGAGAGTCTTTTGACAGGATCCCGGCAGAACTGGATATCGAGCCCTGTAACTACAATAAAGCACTACAAGACAAAGATGTAAATTTTTGGCAAAGGGCTATGAATTCAGAGATGGAATCTATGTATTCCAATTAGGTTTGAAAACTTGTAGAATCACCCGAAGGGGTAAAACTCATTTAATGCAAGTTGATCTACAAGAAGAAGAGAGGAGTAGAAAGGAAGGTTGAAACGTTCAAAGCTAGGAATGTTGCTAAGGGTTCACTCAAAAAGAAAGAATCGACTATGAGGAAACCTTTTCACCGATAGCCATGCTTAAGTCTTTCCGGATTCTCTTATCTATTGCCGTACATTTTGATTACGAAATCTGGCAAATAGACGTCAAGACAGCTTTTCTTAACAGAAGTCTTGACGAGTGTATCTATATGATACAACTAGGCAAATTCATTGTAAAGGGCCAGGAACACATGTTGTGTAAGATTAAGAGATCTCTTTATGGACATAAGCAAGCATCGAGATCTTGGAACACTCGGTTTGATCAAGCTATAAAGTCTTATGATTTTGATCAACGTCCGGATGAGTCCTGTGTGTACAAGAAGCGTGACAAAAACGTTGTGATCTTCTTAGTACTTTATGTAGACGATATTTTGCTCATCGAAAATGATGTGAGGGCATTATCTTTGGTTAAAGTAAGATTATCTAGGCAACTCGATATAAAGGGCTTCGGAGAAGCCAGTCACATCCTTGGGATCAAGTTTATGCGAGATGAGAAACAAAGGATGTTGGACTTATCACAAGCAAAGTATATCGATAATATCCTTGCTCGTTTTAGCATGCATGATTCTAGGAAAGGGTTTCTCTCTTTTAGGGATGGAATCACTCTATCCAAGGATCAGTGTCCTAAGACACCTGATGAGATAGAGAAGATGAAGGCGATTCTTTATGTTTCGGCAGTAGGAAATCTCATGTATGCGATACTTTACACTAGACTCGACATCTGCTTTTCCATTGACATTGTCAGCAGATATCAGTCTAACCCAAGACAAGAGCATTGAATTGCGGTAAAGAATATAATGAAGTACCTGAAAATGATTAAGGATTATATGTTGGTTTACCAGGGAGAGTCTAGTATCTTTGGGGTACACAGACTTAGATTTTTAGTCTGACAGAAATTCCCATAAGTCTACCTTAGGATATGTGTTTACCTTAGGAGGTGGAGTTATAAGTTGGAGGAGTATCAAACAATCCTGCATTGTTGATTCCATCATGGAGACCGAGTATGTGGAATCTTCTGAAGCAGCCAAGGAGGCCGTTTGGCTTAGGAACTACTTGATGGATCTAGAGGTGGTACCTTTAGTTCAGTCGGCTATTACACTTTACTATGACAATAGCTGAGCGGTTGCAAACTCGAAAGAGCCAAGGGTCCATAAGAAAGATAAGCACATTGAGCGAAAATATCACCTGATACGAGAAATTGTATAGAGAAATGATGTTGTTGTGACCAAGATTACATTAGGAGATAACCTTGCAGATCCCTTTACAAAGAGCTTGTTGGAGGCAATACTGCCAAGATCATTATTTGTTTTTGTAAAACAATTTTTGATAAAAAATTAACTAGACGGGCAAACGCCGAAACGGGCTCCAAGTAAAAATTTTGACGTCAAACGATCAAAAATAAATCCGTGCAACCAAAGTTAATTTAGAAAAATACCTCTTGTAGATCTAATATTCAACTACGACTTAATTCCGAGTTAAAACTCCAGTCAGATTTTCTATTGTATTTCCTTACGCGATCCTCGAACGTAGTGTGGATTACGATCCTCCGAGAACTCGTACCGGCAGAACTCTGATATATTTTTTAAGTCTTAAAAGACAAAAATAATATATCAAGAATGATATAAAAATTAATCTATACTGGTTCAGTCTACTCGCATATATATAGGGTTACAGTAGGGACTTGGAGAGTAATTATGAGTAAAATTTCCAGTGGAACACAGATACTTACGGGCTGTTTCTGTAATTATGAAAAGATGCAGCAGTTTCTGCAATTTTCATAAAATACTGAATTACAGTTCACACCATTAAAGAACTATAATTGCACTCTGACCCATAATCTCGAGACGTTCTGACAATGAGCTCCTATTATTAAATGCTTACCATTTCTCCCCACATTAAGATTCTCGATACCCGGCAATTAAATTTAATTACTGACAATTTAATTTAATCGGTATCTTCATATTCCTTTAGCCCTTCCGCTTAACTTATTTGACCGCCGAATAATCAAATCCACCTGCAGGGTTTGGCCCGGTCAAAACTTATAAGGATCTTTAAGGGGGTATCGTCAATCCCGATCATCGGGATGTGAATTTTGTCAATAATTAATATTTGTCATATAAATAATACCGCTATCCAACTCACTGAAAATATAGACCCATATAAGATCGCACCCTCTAATGAATCAAAACAACGAATATTAAATATACACAAATCAATAATTATTTCAGAATTAAGAGAATAAGCACTATTCATAATAATCTTCGGGTGTGAATTTATTTATATAGTCAGTAGTCAGTACCAAATTAATTACCCTAAATGTCCCATTCAATACACACAAAGTGTACTGGCACGGAGAGTTGGAATAATAGACGACGCTATTATCTATTCCCCGTAACCAAGATAGGCCTACTAAAACTCTGTGCCACAGTCATACCGATGATATGTCCATTTCCATCTAAACTGTGAATATAAAACTTATATTATGCAAGAACCTAAAATCTAGTCTTCTGTATATAAGCCGTACTTTACACACCAGATTAAATACTATACAGAATATCGGACATTTATGCATAATAAATAAATGATATACATACATTGCTCATAAAGATTCTCATAAAATAAAAAACTAATTTTATTAAAAATAAAATTAAATACTAAAATATAGTTTTCAGTATACCAACCCTAATAATATCGACCACAAACCAATGAAGCAGTCGAAGCATCAAACAAGAAATTAAGAAGATTTTGCAAAAGATGATCAACTCACATAAAGATTGGCCGGAACATCTACAATTTGCACTCTGGGGATACCGAACGTCGATCAGAACTTCAATCGGAACTACTCCGTACTCTTTAGTGCACGGGATAGAAGCCGTCCTTCCCATTGAGGTGGAAATCCCCTCACTAAGAGTAGTGGCCGAATCCAATATCTCAGAAGTAGAATGGCAGGAGAACCGAATGGAAGAGTTGTTCTTGTTTGATGAAAGAAGACTGTAAGCCCTATTTCATGTACAAGGTTACCAAAGGAGGATAGCTCGGGCGTTCAATCAGAAGGTCATGACTCGTGACCTCAGAGAAGGAGATTTGGTTCTCAAAGAAATTAGAGCTCCTATCTTCGACCCGAGAGGCAAGTTCAAGCCAAACTGGTTCAAACCGTTTCTGATCAAAACCATCATGACCGGTGGTGCGGTCATTATTATGAACTTGGATGGCAATGTGTTCTCCACTCCAGTTAATCTCGATCGGCTCAAAAAATACTATCCCTGAGGTAAAAATAAGATAAAAAGCTCGCTGAGTTGAAAACTGAAAAGGCAACTCAGGCAAAAGTTAGAGCAGCTCACAAGGCTGAAAACTCAAAAGGGCGACCTTGGCAAAAGTTAGGGCATTATAAAAGGAAAATGTCAACACTCGAGCGAAAATCGAGCCTGAACTACGTTATGGCCTGATTCCATCTTTTTGGGATACGTAGGCAGCTTCTTTTAAAGAAGTCCAGCCACTTTATTTGTCTTTAACCATATTTGAATCTGAATAAGACCAATGTAAATTAATTTATGAATTTTAATAATAAAGTCATTGAAACTTTGGATAAATTTAAACCATCTTAAACATAAAATGAGAGTTTATCATTACATCGATCAGAATTACAAAGTTTTGAATAAAAGGAGTGGCACGCAAGTCCCAAACTCTACAAACAAAAATAAGGAAAAACTATGAAATTTTTGAAACAAAGCAAGAGGCCTCAAGTTCTCCTTCTTTTTTATGCTTGCGCTCCTTCTTCTTTATCTTGTTTCTCCCGATCCTGTATCAGTCATGTCTTGTATTCAGCAGAAAGATCATAACACTGTAACTCATGCATCTCCATCAGTGAACGAAATGGCCAGGCATCCTAATATGATGATAAAAACGGTGCCCATAGTATGGATGGAAACAAACGGCCTCGAATGCTGGGGAAGATGATCTGATCGCGACCAACCTGCCGCATAATCCGACAGGGGTAATAGAAGGCAGTCCGACGCAAGCCGACCAGCAGAACACTAGGGTGATCCATAGTGGTCAGAGTCATAGCAGGAATCCGCCACCAAGAGCACTGCCAGGTAATGTCTGGGCCAGTCAGAGAAGAAAGATACTGTGGGCAAGATGCCTCAGTGTCGCATATCTGATAACACGGGCGGTAAAGGAAAGCAGCGGCATTGTGCCTGTCAGTGGGAGGCTTTTGCACAAGATTTATCTTTTCCATCAACCAGATCTGCAGCAAAAGTTAGAATAGTAAGAGAAAAGCTTTGCAGTATGACAGAGAACTTGATGCAGAGGAAGATGTCAAGCTCACCTGGGGAAGTAAAGGGCTGCCAACAAAGGTGGTGGTCTCACCACGATGAACAGCGTCCAAGCCCAGCATTATCTCGGCCAGAACAAGGGGCACAAAGTCATTCCCCGTTCACATTTGCCCAGCAATGTCAACCATGGCACAACTAACCCGCCCGTCAGAAGGGACAAGAAGATACTGGGCGAGGAGGTAGAAGCAAAGTGCGTAACGACGACGAAGCTGAAAGTCGATATCGCTGAGGTCACCAGTAGGATGGAACCTCTCAATAATCCACGGGATATCAAGACAATCGCCTGAGGTTAGAAGAAAAGCCTCCATCCTGGATAGGCCACAAAATTGCATCACTTGCTGTCGAACCGAGAGAAAGGGGGTTGGAACGACAATAGAACTCCGTGGAGACAAGTCCAAAATTGCAGCGAACTCCTCCACGGTGGGGCAGAGTTCTTCGATGCCAAACCAAAAGACGTGGGACTGTGGATTCCATAGTTGAACGGCGGCCTCAACAATGGTTTGTCAATTTACACGACCATGAGATGAAACAAAGAGTTGATCCCAAAAGAAGCGAAGTTCAGACGTTCAATGTGGGAGAATGCCTCAATCCATGAAGAAAGTGAAATAGCCATTTGAGTGTAAGCAACAGAAAAAGGAGCCTCCAGGGCTGAGTTTATAAGGCAGGAAAGGGAGAAAAACTAAAAATTCAGCAAAAGGCACATTCATTGTGGTAGCCACCACCTTAGAGTTCGCAACTGCCAACTTGAAAAGGCACAATACAGTGACATCATCACTTTGACCAGGAGGCCTCCATGTTGGAGGTGGCGACTGCCATGTTAGAGATGGTTAATTGTGGTGGCCGCTATGTTGAAATGTGGTGGGTGTGTGTGTCAGCTTCTGTGGCTTATATAGAATTTTGATGTTTACATTATATAGGACAGTTTGGGGCAACAAATGAAAAAGAAGCACATGACAAAAATAGTAAAATGGCACGAAAGCTCAAAAATATAGTATAATGTATCAGAGTGTAAACTGGGGCACCTAGGCCCAATAACCAACAAAATTGAGGCACGCAGACCCGTGGATCAAATGTATGTAAATGTATCTGGCTGGGGCACGCAGGCCCATAAAAAAATAAAGACTAGGAAAAAAGAGCTCTCTCTCTCTCTTAAAGATGCCTCGGGCGGACCCGGCGATGTCATCATCACCGTCATCACTGTCGGAGGAAGAGGATATGGCTCTAGAACGGCTCCTGGCAGATGAGATGGATCCTCTGGAGCGAGCTCTGGAAGAAGCAACGCGAGATCCACGGCCTCGAGCAGGAGCTGGAGCCGGGGTAGGAGTAGAAGTAGGTGGTGGAACAGCAGCAGCTATAGGAGGCTGTCGAAAGAGACAAAGAAAAAAGAAAATAATAAGGAAACAGTATAAAGGAGAGTAAAGAAAGCAAAAGGCAAACACTCACCAGCCGAGGAACAAAAGGGATCCCAGCTGCACGCAGAGCAGCATCCTGCTGGCAGACAAGGGTCCGCAGGCCGCTCATCACCAGCATAAGACGGTCCAACCAAGCCTGATCCGTCTATTGAGAAATAATACAGAACTAAGCAGTCTACAAATGAAGGAAGTACAGAAAATGAGATAATGCAAAAGAACAAACCTGTGCATGTACTGGCTGGAACTCTGGCGCTGGAGGAACCGGAATAGGAATATCGAAAGGATACCCATCCACAAAGGAAGATATAGTCCAGGGTATCTCGACACCCCCAACCCTAGCCCCACCAGCCGGACCAGCATCAGCAGCGGCAGGACCAACATTAGCAACTACAGCAGCACCAGCAGCCTCCAGAGCCGGTCCTCTCCTCCTACCGCCAAGGCCAGCCGGGCCAAGACCTAATGGACACATCAGGTATACCCGGGCCCAGGCTGCATAATCCCCATCCGCCACCAGCAGCTCCGAAACTAGGGTCCCCACCGTCTCCAGCAGCAAGCCAACGCGACCTATATGATCAGTCCGGCACATGCAGACTGGAGGAACCACCGGTATCCTGAAGTGATCAAGGCCGAGCGACTGACGGACCACTCGCTCGCCAAGATAGTACTCCCGATCGAATGGACCCTCCAGTAGGATCTGTCTCACAGTAATGTAGCGACTACGCATCAGATCTGCGCCAGCCCGATCCTCCACTCCTCGCCAGGTATCCCAGTGAACCTGCATAATTCAAAGAATAATACAGTACAGTATGATGACCAGTATGTAGTACAGTAATCAGTATGTAGTACAGTACAATAAACAGCCATGAATAGAATGCAATACGATAAAAACAGTAAAATGATACCTGGTCAGGGGTCAGCCGGTCAAGTGAGACTTGAAAACGGTCGATGTCCTTCCCTCTAGCCTTCTTCCCCTTCACCCCACGGGATCACCGGGCTGCTCGGGGAATAACTAGAGGGTCTGCTGCGGAGTTCGCCGGGACATGAAGCTCGAGAAACTCGTAAGTCCACAACTGCAACGAAGAAGGCATCAATCAGTAAATTATGGATAATAGGAGAATAGAAATAAATGAAAAAATACAGGAATTAAATCATACATCCCAGACTCTCCAGTATCCCCCGATGCTAAGCTCCTGGGGGAACCGGGTCAGTGTCCGCATAAACCCATAGAGAGTGGCAAGGGCAGCTCCTCCCCAGTTGAATGAAGCAACTCGATCCAAGCGAGCAAGGGCGCTAAGGTAATGCAAATGAATGGTATTCTCCTTGTTTGAAAACGAGGTACCAAACATATACATCAAAAAGGCCCGGGCGACCCACTCGAAGTGACCGGGCTCAAAGCAATGGAAGTGGTAGAAGAGCTCGAAGAACCAGGTGTATCGAACTCGGTCTCTGTCTATCTGCGCAGGGATGGCTCCAAGGAAATATAACAGCATGTCAGCGGACCGAGCTATGGACGGATCGAATGGAATAGGAGCTCCTCCGACCCGGATGCCAGTGATGAGAGTAAAGTCAAGAGGCGTCAGGGTAGCCTCGAAAGTAGTGAAGTGAAACGTATTAGTGGTATCCCACCACCGCTCAGCAAGGGCCGTCAGCCAGACCCGATCATTGCTCGTCCTACCCAGTAGCGGTATGAATCGAGCAAAGCCTGAGGCATTAATAATGACCTGGCTAGGAGCAGGGAGGGCATCATACCACTCCAACACCGCCCCGGATGCAGAACTTCCAAAACCTCGGACGTAATGACCGACCTGAAAAGAACAGATCAAGTATATGAGATATGCAGCCAACAACCAAATCTCTCAAGCACTGATAAATCAGGCAAATTCCCTAACCCTAGGTTCGTGTGTATGTGACGACCCTTCGATTCCCTCAAGCCCTAGAAAAAGACTAGGTAAATTTCCTAACCCTAGGTTCGTGTGTATGTGACGACCCTTCGGTTCCCTCTAGCCCTAGAAAAAGATTAGGCAAATTTCTTAATCATAGGTTCGTGTGTATGTGATGACCCTTCGGTTCCCTCAAGCCCTAAAAAAAGACTAGGCATCCTAACTCTAGGTTCGTGTGTATGTGACGACCCTTCGGTTTCCTCAAGTCTTAGAAAAAGACTAGGCACCCTAACCCTAGGTTCGGGTGTATGTGACGACCCTTCGGTTCTCTCAAACCCTGATAAATCAGGTAAATTTCCTAACCCTAGGTTGTGTGTATGTGACGACCCTTCAGTTCTCTCAAGCCCTAATAAATCAGGAAAATTCCCTAATCCTAGGTTCGTGTGTATGTGACGACCCTTCGGTTCCTTCAAGCTCTGATAAATCAGGAAAATTCCCTAATCCTAGGTTCGTGTGTATGTGACGACCCTTCGATTCTCTCAAGCCCTGATAAATCAGGCAAATTCCTTAACCCTAGGCTCGTGTGTATGTGACGACCCTTCGGTTTCCTCAAATCCTGATAAATCAGGTAAATTTCCTAGCCCTAGGTTCGTGTGTATGTGGCGACCCTTCGGTTCCCTCAAGCCCTAGAAAAAGACTAGGCACCCTAACCCGAGATTCGTGTGTATGTGACGACCCTTCAGTTCTCTCAAGCCCTGATAAGTCAAGCAAATTTCCTAACCCTAGGTTCGTGTGTATGTGACGATCCTTTAGTTTTCTCAAGCCTTGATAAGTCAGGCAAATTTTCTAACCCTAGGTTCGTGTGTACGTGACGACCCTCTGATTCTTTCAAACCCTAGTAAAATACTCAGAACTCTAAACCCTGGTATGCTATGCAGATCTCTACATTTTTGTGTTTATATATATATATATATAATAATAATAATAATAATAATAATAATAATAATAATAATAATAATAATAATAATAATAAATATAGAGGCAAAGAAAATCTCCCCTTTAATGTTGGTATTTTGACCCTTTTGTCCTAATTTTTTTTAATTTCTAGAATTTTCATAAAATTTTTAAGAATTATTTCAAATTTGTTTATCATTTTCTAGGATTTTCTTAAAATTTCTAGAATTATCTCAAAATTGTTGTTCAATTTTTATAATTTTTTAAAAATTTTCTCAATTTTTTAGAATTTCCTAAAATTTTTAGAATTTTCTAAGATTTTTCTAGAATTCTCCTAAACATTTGCCCCAAGTTTCTACAATTTTTTTTGATTTTCTAAAATTTTTCAAAATTTTCTAGAGTTTTCTAGAATTTTTCTTTAAAAGAAAAGGTTTTCTAGAATTTTTCAAAATTTTTTAGAATTTCTCTAGAATTTTTCTAAAAACAAAAAGAAAGAAAAAGTTTTCTAAAGATTTTTCAAAATTTTTTAGAATTTTTCTAAAATTTTCCTAAGATTTTCTGAAAGATTCTTAAGACTTTTCAAAGTTTTTAGAATTTTCTAAAAAAATTTTCCTAGGATTTTTTCCGGATTTTCCTAAAATGTTCATAAAATTTTCTAAAAGATTCATAGGATTTTTCAAAATTTTTAGGATTTCTAAAAAATTTCTTCCCTAAATTTTTCTATGATTCTTGGAAAATTTTCTAAAAAGTTTTAACAAAATTACTTTTTGATAAAAATTACCCATTTAGTTGTTATTTCCCAAAAAACAAAAATAAAAAATTCTCCCCTTAGTTTTTATGCTTTTCACTAAAATAATTGCCTATTTTATTATTTGTTCAAAACCCTAGTGTCCTTACTGTTTTAATCTCCATTGCATAGGTACCTAAACTAAGCTCAAATCTCGAATATCGCACATCATCCATCACTCATCATCATATCAAAACACATTATCATATCATCTGTGAGATCCTAGGCATGCGTCTACGTTTCACATATCATGAAAACATGCTTTGAATTTGAGATAATAGGAATAGGTAACCTACCGAGGGTCGCTGATGAAAGATATGGTGGTCAGGCTCCCGGAGAAGAACGTCAGCAGCAATCGCGTCAGTAGGAGGCTCGTAGTGTCTCATCCCACGGTATACAATGCGATGAGGAACTGGATCATAGGTGTGTGGATCAAAAGGTGCTGGATCACCCTCTCTAGCATCTGGATCCAGAAAATCATCCATCGCGGCCTCTACAACAACATCTGCAGCCGCCTGCGCCTCAGCAGCTGCTCGGGCCTCCTCCTCGGCTGCCTGGCGAGAGGCACGCTCTGCCTCAAGAAGGAGAGCATCCATCGCAGCACTCGACTGCATAGCAGTGACCCCGCTGGCAGGGAGACTGGTGGTCGTATCCCTGAGTGTCCCCATGGAAGAGCTCTCAGTAGCAGAAGGATCTCGTCGTGCCCCCAAGTCATCATCTCCATGGCCCTGGCCCGCCATGAAGAGGAACAGAATCACAAAGAGTAGAGTAAACATTGAGTGATAACAAGAAGGAACAAGAAGGAAGCAAGAGAAAGTTTGGAAGCAAGAAAGAGTGAGAGAGAGTGAGAATGTGAAAAGTGAGGTCCCTCGCGCGTCTCAAGGTTCCTTATCCGCGTTCAGAGGTAGCGGCCGCCACCTTCGAGTATGGCGACCGCTAGGATGGCGGAGAGGCATATGGCGACCGCCATGTTTGAAGGATTTACACCTGGCGACTGCCATGTCAGAGGGATTTGGTCCCGGCGGCCGCCATGTTGTCAACCGTCACGTCACATCCATCATGGCGACTGCCATGACAGAGCATCATTATGACTTTTGGGTTTCTTAAGGGATTATTTGGGCAGTTTTTGGTATTATAAATACGTTTATTATATTGTAGGTGCTTTATTTCATCTTTGTGTGTACCTTATTAATAAAAAACGATTTTCAAAAAGTATATATAAATAATTTTGTGTTATTTGTATTTTTGTGCCTATCCTCAAAATTCATCTTCCGATAAATTTAATTTTAAGCCGTAACTAGGCTTTTAATTATTTTTATCTCGTACCTCGTTTCGAATTTTTAGGTCTTAACTCGACCTATTAAATTCGCAGTTTCCTCCGATAAACTTAATTTTAAGCCATAACTAGGTTTTTGATTATTTTTATCTCACGTTTTGTCTCGAATTTTCAGGTCTTAACTTGACCTATTAATTCGCGATTTTCTCCTGGTAAAATTAACTCTAAGTCATAAAATTTGACTTTTAGTTATTTTTATCCCGCTTCCATCCCGAAATTGTGAGATCTTAACTCGACAGATCAATTCGTGATCGTTTTCCTGGTTAAGATAATTTCTTGGATCTTAACTTGATCCGTTTAATTATTTTACCCTCAACCGAGTTCTTAAATCTTAAAACTCAATCTTTGACTTGCTTACACTCCCTTTTGATCTTAACTCGATCTTTAGGATTTGTTTGATCATACCAGCGTCTGCATCATGTTAACATCTATATCGTGTTACATCATATTTCTTGCATCTTTGCATTTTGCCCCAAGAACTACGTTTTGGTCTGATCCCTAGCAAAAGGAGTATGTAGGCAGCTCGATGAAAATTCGAGTACGACTAACATCATATGCATGCTTGTGTATTTGTGACCTAAGATTGATGGTTCGGTCAAATAGTTGTTGTCTCTGGGTCTTTGATATAACTTGTATCACGCATTGTTATACGAGTTATATCAAATAGGGGCAACTGTAGACACCCTCAATTTGACCTCACCAATCTTAGGTAAATTCGATGATGAAAACAGCTAGAATAGTGCTTCAGTTCAATCCTCGGGAAGTGATTCATGCTCGGTAATCGAACCCGACCATCAAAAACCATCAGAAACTTTCAAAATCAATAAAGTTGTACCAAACTGTCGATAATTTGTTGCCCAAGTCATTACCAGAAGTGGCGACCGCCATGATCATTATGGCGACCGCCAATAGAACATTGTGAAACCTTTTCCAACATGGCGACCGCCAACTCACATTGTGGCGTCCGCCAACTCCGAATGGCCTGACATGTCTAAAAACGTGTCAGCATCTCATTGGTTGAAGAACTCTATAAATACCGTACCTCTGGTACGTTTTCGAGGACAGAATTTGAGTGTGAGGTTTTAAGAGTGAAGTTCTGCCGAGACGCCGAGAAATTTCGAGTCTCGACGCCGAAGCCCTACCGAAATACCGAGTTCCGAACCTCCAACACCTACATTGAAACTTTGCTTGGATCACCACCCGAGGATTGGATCATTGAAGCGCATTCCCCAACTTGAGAATTCCCCGGCAATCAGGTATATTGTTTGGACCTCCGATCCTTCTAGCTCCATTCATTCTCTTTTGAAGTGATCGGAATTCAATTTCAATTCGCACATTTTCTTCATTCGAAAAATAAGCCTTGTTTCTTATTTAATTTGTTCCATTTAGTTTAATATTCCTAATTAATTATTTAATTCACACATTCACACTTAACACACTTGTTATTTTCTTTTTTTTTTTTTTATCATTCATTCATCAATTAGTGCTAACATGTTTTAGCAATTACAACTTAATAATGTTGTTAATTGTTGTAATAATACACTTACATTTATGTGAATGTAGTAATTAATACTGCATTTCACTTTTAAGCTAAATAGTTATTTTTAATTTCTTTTATTTTTCTAGCATTTATTTTCTTTTTCTTTATTTTTTTTCTTTTTATAATATTAGTTTAATATTCCTTCATTGGCTTTTATTTTTCATTTTATTTTCTTTTCGTAGTATAATTTTCTTTCTTAGTATCTTCTTTCTTTTTTTTTTTTCATTTTTCTTGTAGTATACCTTTATTTTCCTTTTTTAATGTCCTATTTATTTTCTTTAATGCTAATATTCTATTTTTCTTTATTTTCTTTATTAGCTTAAAATGTTCAATATAACTTTTCTTTTTCTTTAATATTAGTATTTCTCTTCTTTTCTTATAAAGTTTCTTTTATTCTTTCTTAATTACTCGTTTTAATCTTCTCGCATTTTCTTTTCTTTTCTTGTCTTATTATTATTATTTTTATTTTTTTTTCTTGTTGTCCTTTTATTTTTAATGTTAACGTTATTTTCTTTCATAGTAATAAACCCAAAAATCACAAAAAATCTTTTAAGTTAATTCTCATCTTTAAATGTCAGTATAATTTTTTTATTAGCAATCCATACTTAGGAAATTTTAGCAACTTAGCATATTTTCCTCTTTCACTTGGATCATGCTAGTTTAGATTGTTTAAACCATATTGCATGTGTGTATGTTTCATGTATCCTTTAGATAGAAATTGCATGGCATAGGATTTAAGATTTTTCTTTTGACACTTATTTATTTTGGAGTGTTATGTACATATTTTATGTATTTTCTATAATTGATTTTGAATGTTCTCTCTTCACCCCCATTTTCTTTATTTGCATGCATCTAAGAAATTCTATTAAAGAACCAATGATGATTAGTAGAGGCCAACCTTATGGTTGGGCGAATGGGATGTCTAATACCTTCCCCTATTCGTACCTTAGCCCCCGAATCCTCTTTCTCTGGTTAACGTTTTAAAGATCAGTAGCTAAATTTATTTTTCTTAGTTTTTCTCAAAAACTAAGCGGCGACTCAATGTTCGACGAAAGGAGTTTTTCAAAATTTAATTTTCAAGGTGTTAAAAGATTTTTCTAAATATTCTTTAAATTTCTTATTTTTGAATATTTTTCAAAATGACCCCCAAATCCCAAAGCCACAAATGCCATTATTTTTTTTGTTATCATCCTCATCGTCCATCTTTATATTCATCTTATGGGTCATAAGAGAACCAAGAAATTCTTCCAAGCTAAGAGTGTTGAGATCTTTAGTTTATTAAATAGCTGTGATTTTAGCTTCCCAATTTTTAGGCATACACATAAAGATTTTTTCCACCATTTCTACATTGAAATAAATCTTACCAAGAGATTTTAGTCTATTAATAATATCGGTAAAGCGTGTAAATATATCAAATATGGTTTCATCATGCTTCATTTTAAATAACTCATAATTATACACAAGCAAGCTTATTTTGGACTCTTTTACTTTGTTAGTGCTCTCATGGGTAACTTTGAATTTATTTCATATTTATTTTGCGGTGTCACATGTAGAGATCCTATTGAATTCATTTGGGTCAAGTGAGCAATATAGGAGATTCATAACTTTAGCGTTCTTTTAAAATTTTCTAATATCATTTTTTGTCCATTCAGCTTTAGGTTTAAGAACGATTGTTCCTTCAACGGTTTTGGTGGGTCTTTTGGGTCCATTAATGATCACCTGCCAAAGGTCATAGTCTACGGCTTAAATGTAAATTCTCATTCTAACCTTCCAATAATTATAATTTATTGCATTGAACAAGGAAGGTCTATTGGTCGATTGACTTTCGAATTTGATAGGTCAAATGCTAGTGGTTGCCATATAAACTCTTAAACTGTTAAGTCAAAAATAAGAGCCCATGCTCTGATACTAATTATTAGTTCTAGACAACCCAAGAAGGGTGAATTGGGTCTAAAAATTAATAACAATTTTTAAAATCTTTTTAAAAATCTTTTAATATAGCAAGCACATATAGCAAGATAAACAAAGATTAATTCAATGAAAATATTAAAGAGGTTAGGGATAGAGAAAAAAAATCAGACTCCAAGAATTTATAGTGGTTCGACTTCTTTCAAGCCTACATCCACTTCTCAAGTTTTCCATTGAGAATTTTTACTTTGTAAAATGCTTCATGGGCGCATTCCAAGCCTTACAACCTCAAGACTTCGCTTGAGAATATCTAGACAGATACGAATATTTACGAGCACATTCAAGGGCTTTACAACAGCAGCAAGATGATCCTATGAAAACAATCTCTTATTTTTTTTAATCACTCTTGAGCTTTTGTTTGATGAGATTTACTTACTCACTCAAAGGATAAAAGGTGACTCACTATTGAATACAATAAATGAAGTGATTAAATGAGAAACACTCACTCTCTTTATAGAAATTGATTGACAATAAATGAAGAGGTAAAGAGAGATGAGGTACAAGAGTTGGAATTCAGTAATAAATGAAATTTTGAAGATTTTGAGTTTGAATAAAGCAATAGAATAGTGATTGTAAGTTTTCGGTGAGATTAAATGTTGAGGAGTAACTCCTTATATAAGCTCTTGAACATTCATGACCGTTGGAGGTAAGTGATGGCATTAAATGTCAAAAATCCAACCGTTGAAGTCTGCTGCAAATTTAAATTTTCGTTACTGGTGTTGACACATATTCTTTAGGGTCGACACAAAATATCTAGGACAAGGACCTTCAAGTGATTGGGTTGAGTCAAATCTTCTGAGGTGTCAACACAATTTCTGTAAACTTCTTCATCAACACAACGGTGTTGACGCATTTGGATATTATGTCGACTCAAAAGTTCTTCATTATCCGAGAGAAGACAATTTGTGTCGACTCAAATCTTCTTGATGTCGACATTAAAATTCTGTAGGAACCCTCGGAATATTTGTGTAGACTCATTTGGACATTGATATCGACACTAAAATTCTTAAGGCGTGCTCGGGATATTTGTGTCGACACACAAAATTCTGCAAGTGACCTCGGTACTTTTGTGTCGACTCATTTGGCATTTTTGTCGACCTAAAGTTTCGGATACCAAAAGTGAGGAACTACTTTTGTGTCGACACAAATTCAATTTGTGTCGACTCATTTTGAGTACAGAGAGTTTTGACTTTTTATTTTGACACAAAATTTATTTGTGTTGACACTAACTTTTAATACCTGAAATATCTTCAACAAACTGTTTAGGGTGTCAAACTGTTTATTCAAAGGTGTTGACACACTTAATATCTTCAAGTAGATTTTGCCTTAAAATTTTGACTTAATTATCAATTGGGTTAAAATACAAAATATTTTCAAGAATACTTACGTGTTTTAATCATTTTTAGAGATAAGTTATTTTTTTTGGCTAAAGATGTCAACTCATTTGTTCAATATGTGCCAACACTTTCTTTTTGAAAAATATAAATATTATCCTTTTAAATTCATTTATTCTTAAAAAATATATTATAAAAATCATCAAAATCAATATAAAAAACTCTTGAGCTAACATGTTCATACATGATTTAATTGTAAAAGGTGGGATTTATTCCACTAAAAAACTTATAGGATTTATTCTTAAACAACTCTTAAAAAAAAGACTAATCACTAATTAACTCTTATTTATTTAATGCTATGCATGTACGTTTTTTATTGTACACAGTAGAAGATCTCGTGTGTAGAATTTAGCTTACACACAGAAGATCGTGTTATCAGTTCTTGTAAATATAAATTTTTTGATTATAATCTTAGATGGAATTGAACTTACCATTGATAGAATTGTAGCACAATATTCTAGTAGGTTTGTCTTGACTATGGGGAATTATAGTTCAAACTCATCTGTTAGTACACGTGGTGTGTATCGAATAAGATTGTCTTGGAGTAATTATTTTTATACTGATTATATAAAATAATTAATATCTCATTGTTATAATGAATGCGTATTTCTTATATCCTAAAATAATTACCAGACACGTATATTAGTATTTATTATTTTTGATTTATAAAAGAGTGGAATCTTTTATAGGTTAATAAGCCCATTAAATTGGATAAAAATATCACATGTATGGTGAATATTAATTATTAATAGAATTCACGTCATAGTATAGAGATTAATGATACGCCTTAAAAAACTTGTAAATTTTAATGATCAATTAAATAAAATTATAAGTAATTTAAATAATTAATTAAATAAAATAAAAAATTAATAAATTTCATAAAACACCTTACAAAAAGGTCTTAAAAAAACTAACCCTGTCAAAATAAAATTTGGACTCGGATTAATATATTAAAGTTTAACTATTTATTTAATAAAAAATCAAATAATTTTGACAGATTAAATCCTAATTTCATCACATGCTCATCCTCCACCTCTCTTCGTTTTGAGTATTGAGATTGAAACAAATTCCATGAACAGAATATACAAATACATATATAGACCAATTCAACCATTAAAAAATCCAAAATCAAGAAGAAGAAAACCCACACAAAATCAAGATCAAACTTAATCACCCCTAGAATTTGTTTCCTCAAAATAAATATGTCCAAATCTTATAACTCAACCGTAGAGTTATATATCTATGAAAAAAAAATAAAGAGCTTAACTAACCTAATTGTGGATATGAAGCGTTGGTGGTGGCGACTACGTAATGCAGTGATAGCGGCGTTGCAGCGGCGGTAACATGGCAGCATAACAGCAACGACAAAGTAACAGAGGAGGCGGTGTAGCAGTGGTGGCGGTGTAATAGAGATTATAGTCTTTAGGGTTTAAAGAGACTTCGATAGAGAGGGATGTTACAGTTGTATTCTAAAAATTATGTTTGAGTTTTTGGTATTATTTTTATTTATTAATAAAAGTTATTTTTTCATTTTAATGAGAATCTTTATGAGTAATGTATACATTTCATTATTTATTTAATACTGTGCATGTGTATCTTTTATTCTACATAGTCATTAATTTAGTCTATAGAGTTCGGCTTACACATATAAGACCAGATTATCGGTTCTTGTAGAATATAAGTTTTTGATTTACAACTTAGATGGAATTGGACACACCATCGGTACGATTGTAGTACAGAGTTTTAGTAAACCTGTCTTGGTTACAGAGAACAGATAATAGTATCGTCTATTGTTCTGACTCACTGTGCTAGTACACTTTGCGTGTATTAAACAGGATCACATTGGAGTAATTAATTTTATACTGACTATTGAAATTAATTTACACCCCATGGTTATTATGAGTGTTTATTCTCTTAATTTAAAAATAATTATTTATTTACGTATATTTAATATTCGTTATTTTAATTCATTAGAGAGTTTGTTCTTGTATAAGTCAATAATCTCGGTGAGTTGGATAATGATATTAATTATATAGTGGATATTAATTATTAACGGAATTCACGTCCCGATGAGTCGGGATTAATGATACCCCCTTAAGGAAGTTTATAAGTTTTAACCGAGCCAAGCTCTATAGGTGGATTTTTTAATCTGGTAGTCAAATAAATTAAGCAAAAAAGCTTAAGTTTTTTTTAAAGAAACTGATTAAATATAATTGTCTATAATTTAATTTAATCAATGAGTTTCTGTAATCTTAACGTGGAGAGAATAATAAGTATTTAATAACAAGAGCTTAAATAATTAGTTTTAAGAATAAGGCTGGGAGTGCAATTATAATTCTTTAGTCGAATGAATTATAATTTATGTTTTTTTAAATTGTTTCTGGGTTGAGGCAGGATTTCATAATTACATTAGAAGCTGTTAGGCCAAGGGCTTTTTCAATTAGATTTTAATGATTTCTATAATTCATTTTCTAAGTAAAATTGATTTTAAAAAGATAATGTTTAATATTTCTAAAAAAGTAGTGTTAACACAGAATGACAAATGAGTTGACATCTTTAACTAGTTGAGTTGACTCTTTTCTCAAGTAAGTTGACACTTCAGTAATTCTTGCATAAGAATATTTTGTGTTGACCCTAATTGATATTTGAGTCAACACCTTAAGACAAAGATTATTTGATGTTTTTAAGTGTGTCAACACCTTTGAATTAATGAGTTGACACCTTAACATGTTTGCCTAAAATATTTTCAGGTTATACAAATTAAATCAACACAAAAAAACTTTTGAGTCTGTGGCGCCGGGATTTTAGGGTTATTTTGGTAGTTCCAAAATAAGAGAATTCAAAGAATATTTGAAAAATATGTTAACACCTTGAAAACCAAAATTTGAAAATCTATTTTGTTAAAAATAGAGTCGCCACTTGATATTTGAGAAAAATCAAAAAAAAAAATAGTTATTGATATTTAAAATGTTTAACCAAAGAAAGAGGGTTCGGGAGCTAAGATATGAATCGGGAAAAGTGTTAGCCACTCCGTCCGCTCAAATGTAAGGTTGGCCTCTACTAATTATCATTAGTTCTTAATAAGATTTCTCAAATGCATGCAAATATAAAAAATAAGGATAAAGAGAAAATATTCAAAATCAAATAAAGAAAATACATAGCATATGTTTATAGAACACCAAAACAAAGCAAATAAAAAAAATTTAAATCATGTGGCATGCAATTTCTAACTAAAGGATACATATAGCTAACTCACATGCAAAGATTTTAAAAGAATAAAAATATGCTAAGAATTATCAAGAACAAACAAATTGCTAACAAGATAATCTAAACTATACTAAACATGATTTTGAAATAAAGGGAGTAAACACTTTAAAACTAACATATAAAACATGCATATTATTAAATTATCTAAATGCATGATTAAAATAAAAAGTATGAGAAAATTATCAAAGAAAATAATGAAACTAATAACAAATATTTTACGTTTGATAAGAGAATATTATAAATTTTAATTTGAAAGAAAAAGAAATAAAGAGAAAGCTTACAAAAGAAAAATTAAGCCAAAATAAGAAAGTTAGAAAATATTTATTTAAACTACTAAACAAAAAAAAAAATCTAACTACTTATATTTTATATCTTTAAATGAAACAAAAGAGAAGAAAAGAAAAAGAAAACAAAAGAGAGTTAAACTATTATAAAAAGATAAAATTATACTAACATTTAAAGATGAAAACTAACTTAAAAGATTTTTTGTAATTTTTGAGTTTAACAAAATAAAAGAAATACTATAAAAGGAAAATTAAGCTAACTTTAAAAGAAAAGAAAAAGAAAATAGAACATTACTGGAAAAATAAAACTAAATATTAAAAAAAAAAGAAATACTAGCAAAGAAAAATTAAACTAACATTAAAAGAAAAAAAAATGCTAGCATTAAATGAAAGATTAAACTAACATTAAAAGAAAAAGAAAAAAATAGAAAATGAAATACTAAGAAAGGAACATTAAACTAACATTAAAAGAAAAAAAAAAGAAAAAAATGAAATGCGAGATTAAATGGGTGTAATATTGACAATTACAATCATATGTATGTAAGTACTTGGATTATAATAATAACGACATCGTTTGGTCGTATTGTTAAACTATGTTAGTACTATTTAATGTATTAACAAATTTAATACAAGTAAGTAAATAAATTAAATAAGATAAGAATAGCTACTTTACCAAATTAAACACATAAAAAATGATTAAAACAACTATATAAGCAATGTAAATGATGAAACAATCGAATTAATCCGGCCACTCCAAAGAGATAGGACATAGAGTTAAAAAGACCAGGGATCTAAATAAAGTACCTGGATCACTAAAGAATCCTCGAGTCGGAGAATGGTGAGGGGCAATTCGATTCTTGAGCCATGATCCAAGCTAGGGTTTCAGAATCTCGGTATCAGGGGTTCGGCTCTCGGTACTTCGACAGGATTTCGGCATCGGGGCTCAGACTCGCTCGGTGATTCGGCAAAGCTTCTCTCTTTAGAATTCTCCTATTCTCTCCTAAAAACGTACGAGGAGGTACGGTATTTATAGAATTCTTCAACCAATGAAATGCAGGCACGTTTTGGGACATGTCAAGATTTTTCAAGGTGATGGTCGCCACTATGCAAGTTGGCGGTCGCTACTTCATGAGAGTTTTCACAAGCTTCTTATGGCGGTTGCCACTATGCAAGTTGGCGGCCGCCAGGTTGGAGTTGGGGGTCGCCGGGTATGAACATGGCGGTCGCCACAAAAAGTGAAAGCTTCTAAGAGGTTCTATTGGCAGTCATCGCAATGAACATGGCGACCCCAAGATTCTAACATGGCGGTTCAATGATGATTTCACTAGTTTGAAAGTTTTGATTATTTGGTTCAAATACCGAACTTGGATCATTTTTCAAGGATCATACTGAAGCACCATTTCAATTGCTTTCATCATCAAATTCACCTAAGATTAGGCAGGGTCAAATTGGGGTGTCTACAGAGTCGACACAACAAAGCTGAGACATTCTGCAACAAAATGAGTCGACACAAATAGAAATTTGAGTCGACACCAAATGACTCTCTAGGACTCACTAAAGTCATTCAAGAATTTTGAGTCGACACAAAATGAAACATGAGTCGACACAAATGAACCGTTCCTATAGATTTTTGAGTCGACACAAAATGCAAGTTAAGTCGACACAAAATGCAAGTTGAGTTGACACAAAACAACTGAGTGTTTCGACAGAATTTTGAGTTGACACCAACGAGGATATGAGTCAACACAAAAAGGTTCTCTTAGAAAGCTGAAGTATAAAACGAGTCGACACCAAATGTTTTTGAGTCGGCATCGTTGTGTGGGTAACAGGGATGCAGAAATTAGTATCGACATCAACGAAGAAATGAGTCGACCCGGTCACTTGAAGAACCAAGCCTAGAAGATTTGTGTCGAACCTAAAAATATTTGAGTCGACACTTAAGACGGAATTTCAAATCTGGCGCTAGGTTCAACGGTTGGATTTCTTGCATTTAATGCTCCTACCTACCTACAATGGTCATGGATCCTCAAGAGGCTATATAAGGAATTACTTCTCAGACATTTAAAGTATAAGAGCTTCAATCTACTGTTCTATTGCTTGGATCAAAAATCAAATCTTCAAGCTTTCTTTTATTGCTCATTAACTCTAGCTCTTGATCCCTCATTTCATTACTTCTCATTTATTACTAATCATTTGTAAAGAGAGTGAGTGAGAATCTCATTGATTACTTCATCTATTGCATTTAAGAGTGAGTCACCTTGATTATTTAAGTGAGTGAGTGATACTGTTGAAAGAAGAGCTCAATAGCGATTAGAAGAAAACAGTGGATTGCTTTCGTAGGATCATCTTGAGGCTGTTGTAAGGCTTGTGAATGTGTCCGTAAACATTTGTATCCTGTTGAATATTCTCAAGGGGAGTCTTGAGGTTGTAAGATTTTGAATGCGCCCGTGAAGCATTCTGACTAGTGAAAATTCTCAATGGGAATCTTGAAAAGTGGACGTAGGCTTGGAAGAAGCCGAACCATTATAAATCTTGGTGTCGAGTTCTATTTCTTTCTCCCTTACCTCTTTAATATTCTCATTACTTTATTTCTTGTTATAACTACTATATTTGTTTGAGATATTAAAAGGTTTTCGAAAAGTTTTTTAAAACTATTATTATTCTTTTTAGACCCAATTCACTCCCCTTCTTGGGTTGCTTAGACTAACAGAAGCTCATATTTTATTTACTCTACAGGTTCCTGCTGTAACCTATTTATATGACTTTATAACCTTGGCCGCTAAATGATCCATTCATTAAGTCTGTTAGGGTTTCCACGTAATGTAAGAATCAGAACTAGAAGAGGTAGCCAGAGAGGGTTTAGAGCACGAAAGATCTAAGCTCAGACTTAGTTCTTGTCTTTGACATTTGGGAATACAGTAGAAGATCTGAATGGAGAAAAAATTACCGGTTGATTACCGTGTTGATTTTTGGATTCAACTTCAAGAATAGAAACGTGATCAAATCAGTGGGATCAAACATGTATAATCCATATTCCACCTTGTAGGTGTATCGGATTTTTATTTCGGGGTTTGGGAGCATATTTTGTTCATCCCGTACGAATTCCGTCCAAATGATTTCTCTGTCCGTCTGAACGGAACAGCGCAGTACAGTTTTTTTTGTTGTATGATCTTTGCCTTGCACTACATTTTATTCGATTCGTATGCACCATCTTAGTTTTCTGAGATTCAGTTCCCTTCAAGGGAGGTGAGAGGGAGTTTTTAGGGCTCTAGAAGAGATTTTAGAGTTGACAATTGTGTGTATTTTGATAAATGTTTGTTGATTGAAATTGGGTGAGAATTTCATTTGGCAAATAAAATCTCAGCCTTACAATTTTATAAAGAAAAAATTATAACCATGAAAACATAGTTTGTCTCTAAACATTTTAAAAATACTAAGCTGTTTTATTATATAGATAGTATACTTAGTTTAAATAGTCTAAATATACGGAACTATAACATGATAAATAAAAAACTCACTAAAAATTATTTCCCGTATCTATCTTGTAACCAAAATAACAAACTAAGAAGCTCAATCTGAATTAATTTTGTTCACTTTAACATATTTCACTATTTTTTGAAATTATTTTATGTTTTCTCTAACTATACTACTTTTTTTCAGTTCACCTGAATGAGAAAAATCTTAAAATTTTAAAATTCAAAATACTTAAAATATGAACACTAAATACAAAAATAAATTAAAATAAATAAAACTCACTAACTAATTTGGCCTAGCTATGGTTGTGAAATCTTGTATTGCACTAGCTGGTATGAAACATTTTAAAGCAAAATAGATTAGCTAAATTTAATTTCGTACCATTTAAAGTACTGATTAGTATTGGACGGACCAGACAACGCCATCCGATATGAAAAATACCATATAGGCCCGAATTATATTTTTTTAATAAAAATAGTTAACTTATAAATATATATATTGTTGGAAAAAATTATTTAAAATTATTTTTTAATGTGAATGATAATTTATTAAATATGGTAATTTGTTAGTTGCCATTCTAAGGGTGTGCTCTTTTATGACAGATGTTCGGTTTGAACAGTCGTGTCTCTTCATTCGTGGCTATTTTGAATAGTCACGAGTTTCTCTATGTATAGGGAGTTTTCTCTTTTGGCTTTAGAGATATAGTTTATATGAAGTACATTGCATATATTGTGTTGAAATTCATGTAAAGGGAATACAAAATATGTTTGATTTGCTAGACTCACCGATTATAGTACTTCTTCTATGGAATTTGAGAGATAAACGTTCATGGAACCGTAAGCACCGTACCAAAGACGAATCTATCTTAAGAATATAACGTGAAACACTAGCATTGATCTACTTGTATCATTAAATTCATACGGTTTATAAGTCTAATTTTACGATTTTATTTTATTTATCACAAATGCACAAACCCTATATATATATTAGTTTTTAATCTAATTCAAGTTTCAAACAAAACATAGATGCAGAGTTTTAAAACTAATAAATATTGGTTTATTATTAAAAATAATAATTATTAAAATTATATCACTTTCAACTTATCTATCTCATAATAAAAAATAAAATGAAAAATCATTTTAAACTAAATAATTGAAATGTCATCTCTAGATAAATGTTTTTGTTTAATAAATTATATGTTAGATAATATTTTAAAAAAATATATATAATATTTTATAACAATAAAACTCAAAATGGTACTTCATATTTACGTACTTTACTATTGAAAAATTTGGTACTTTGTCAAATATGTTATTCAAAACCTTGGGCTTGGTTTGCGTTTGTAATAGTTTTTTTTTTTTTTTCATATTTAGTGATTTTTTTTTAAAAATTTTAGTCCAAACAATATTATATTTTTTTAAAATTTCTATCATTGTGAGTAAAGAGTTGACTAAAAAATAAAAAGAAAGCCAAATTACAAAATGCGAGCGCTAGCTTACTTTATCTTTATTTTTTTTTAATTTTACTAATTATTTTCAAAATTTTTATTTATTGATTTTATAATTATTAAGAAATTTATTGAAAATAAAAGAATCTACTTAAAATAAGTTGATAAAATATTATTTAATGAGAGGGACATGATATTCAATCCCGTGATTGAATCTCTTTTTTTTTCATATAAAAAAAACTCCATATCTTTTCTTTCCCGTCATTTAGTAATTTGACTTAAAGTTAGGTTTTTACTTAAATTCAGTCAATAAAACAAAATTTAACTTGGCAAAACGTTTAAGTGACTTAAAAACTAAAAAAACTTATTTAATATAAAGTTGTTTTAAGTGAAAAGATAATAAAACAATATATCGAGTGACTTTAAGTTAAATGATTGTTTTATTATTATTTTTATCTGTATATATTTTTGTATTTAATGTAGATTTTGTTTGTTAGTCTTGATGAATAAGTTTTAAAAATATATATTTTTTATAAAAAAAATAGATGTTCATAATAAAATTGTAATATTTCTTAAAAATATATAAAAATATTTTACTTAAAAACAAAAAAAATTTAAAAGACTAAAAGCTAAAGTTGACAAACAAATAAATAGCATTTTTCTTTTTAATCATTTTAAAGTTAAAAGTTTTTAAACCAGTTTTAAATCTCCTACCAAACAAGGTTTGTCAGAACACACCCTAAATTGATTGCTTTATATATAACGAACTACTCTTTATATGCTTTATATATAACGAACTACTCTTTATATATAACGAAGCACTGTGTGTTCTTACATACCCACGAAATACTCGTGGTTAGAGAGTTAGGATTTATATTTAACGAAGTAGTTTGTGTGTTCTCACATATCCAAAAAGTACTTGTGATTAGAGGGTTAGGGTTTGATGCCGTCGTAGTCTATTAGAGGCAAAGTGTTAGGGTCATTATTTTTGTAAATAATTTTTTGATAAAAAATAATTAAACGGACAATCGCTGAAACGGGTTCTAGATAAATTTTTTTGATGTTGAATGATTAAAATAAAACCTGTGCCATCACAGTTAATTTAGATGAATACCTTTTTGGTTGACTCTCCAACTACGAACTTTTGATTACAAATTGAAATTCCGGTCAGACCTTCTACTGTATTTCCTTATGCAATTTTCGAATGTAGTGTGAGTTACGATCTTTCGAGAACTCGTATCGGCAGAAATTGGTCAATTTTAGTCTTAAAGGCGAGTTATGAATTTAGTTCAGTTTACTCGCATATTTATAGGACTACAGCAGGGACCTATGGAGTAATTATGACAAAAACTTCTAGTGTAACCCAAATACGTATCCATCGATTTTCGCAATTATGCAAACTTTTCAGCGGTATTTGTAATTATAAAAACTTTGTAGCAGTTTCTGTAATTTTTATAAAATACTAAATAACTGTTCACACCACTAAAGAATTGTAACTGCACTTTAAGTCATAATCTCAAGACCATCTTGCATTGAACTTCTGTTATTAAATACTTAACTCATCTCCCCACGTTAAAATTTTTGATACCTACCAATTAAATTTAATTACTAATAATTTAATTTAATCGGCATCTTTAAATTATTCACCTCCCTTGAATTTTTCTTCCTTCCTCTTCCTTCCTTTTTTATTCTTCTTTCCTTCTTTCTTTGAAAACACTTAGAAAATTTTGGGATCTCTATCTCACACTCTCCCAGCCGAATATACATAGAGGAGAAGTGTGTTTGGGTGTGTTTTTATAATAAAAATTATGATGAAGATTAATTATTGCAAGTAGTTTTAAATTTGAATTTTTCTAAATTCCTATTGGTTACATGAGAGGTGGGGTTTATTTGAGACATTGAAAGATCATATTTGGGCAGGTGGGGTTTGTCCATGGCAGGTTTGGGAGGCTCAAGGTCTGATTTTGCATTCTTTTGGGGTTTAAATTGTATTTTGGTACAATTTTGTGAAAGAAAATATATAAAATATTAATTTTATGTATCTTTTTGGTATCAAAACCTATTAAAACCTATTATATTATTGTATTTATAATTAATTTATTATTTTCATGATTTATTATAATTTTGATAGCAATTAGTTAAATAGTTGTAGGCTTTTAAGTTAAATTAAGCTAGTTTGTCAAAAATTGACTTTTTGACTTATTTATTGTGTAGAGATTTTAAATAATTATTTGTTTACTTTTGTTGACCTATATTATTAT
>JAUMHN010000001.1:2866513-2877318 GCA_032360265.1 Heliamphora ciliata
GGTAAATTATACAAATGAGGACATTCTGGGGTTAACAAGCTATGTGTAAACAATGAAGAAGGTCAAGAACTGATAAAGAAAATCCACGCAGGAGTTTGTGGGCTACACATGAGCGAAAATATGTTAGCCAAGAAAATCCTACGACAAGGGTACTTTTGGATGACGATAGAGACAGACTGCATACAGTTTGTATGGAGATGTCATAAGTGCCAGATTCATGCAAACCTTATGCACGTACCCCCGTCTCAGCTGTACAACCTGATGTCACCGTGGCCATTCTTAGTATGGGGCATCGATGTGATTGGCAGGGTAACAAGGATCATCACATACACACACACGAACCTAGGAATTGAAAAAGAATTTTCCTGGCGCACCAGGGCTTAGGGTGCATAGCTTGCTATGGTTTAAGAGAACTTAAGGATCGTTATACACACACGGACCTAGGATTTGAAAAAATGTTTGTCTGGTGCACCAGGGCTTAGAGTGCCTAATTCGCTAGGGCTTAAGAGAACCTAAAGATCATCACACACACACGAACCTAGGGTTTGAAAAATAATTTACCTAGAGCACCAGGGCTTAGGGTGCTTAGCTTACTAGGACTTAAGAAAACCTAAGGATTGTTACACACACACGAATGTAGGGTTTAAAAAAGAATTTACCTGGCGCACCAGGGTTTAGGGTGCCTAGCTCACTAGGGCTTAAGAAAACCTAAGAATCGTTACACACACACGAACCTAATGTTTTAAAAAAGATTTACCTAGTGCACCAGGACTTAGAGTGCTTAGTTCACTAAAGCATACGAGAACCTAAGGATTGTCACACATACATGAATCTAGAGTTTGAAAAAGGGTTTGCCTTGTGCACCAGAGCTTAGGGTGTTTAGCTTGCTAGGACTCAAGAGAAGCTAAGGATCGTCACACACACACACACACACACACACAAACCTAGGGTTTAAAAAAGAATTTATTTGGCTTATCAGGGCTTAAGGTGCGTAGCTCGCTAGGGCTTAAGAGAACCTAAGGATCGTCACACACGCACGAACCTAGGGTTTAAAAAAGTGTTTGCCTGGGGTTTATAATCATATCATAGGCACAGAGCATAGACTGATGCTAATACTGCAATACATTTGACATAGAAACCAAAATATAACAGTGAGCCATCTGATCAGCCTTCCACCACTTCTGATAAGTCCAGATTTCCTCTTCGATCGCTCCTTCATCGGGTACTAGTGGATAAATATCTAGAAATGCATACTTATAGTCCTTGGCAGTTAAAACAATATCCATATTTCTTTTTTAGTCAACATAATTAGGATCCATGAGTTTGTTTTATTTGAGTATAGTCGCCAGTGGATTGAAAGCTATTTTATCTTGAGAATCACATAATTAAAAATTATTAATTATGATGAGCAAAAACTAAGTTCAAATTTAAAATTTTATTCCCTCTACCATTTTTAAAAAGAACTCACTAGTAGTCTGGTACACCGTGAATAGCATGTCTCGATGGAAATGTCGTCTACTATCCATTATTTACCCAGATAGACCAATTTCTATTAGTTTTACTATCTAGACAAGAGACTATGCCAAGTAAAATTAAAAAGTTAATATAACTTTGGTTCTATAAATAATAGAAATGACTCAAATAGATAGGATTCTATTATTTATAACTAAATGTATACCATCACTTAATCCTGAATTAATAACTTTGCAATAAACCCCTTAGATGGAGAAGTGATTCACACTAACAATTATTCAGAATTATCCCTAGAGGAGGCTCGTATCGGTGATACCGTAATGCATCACCTACAAACTAGTGATAGATACTGCATGATTTATCTGTGAATAAATCCTTCACCTATCTAGTTTTTAAAATATTTTTGAGGTTATAAAAACTGTCTAATAAAAATAAATTTATAATTTTTGAAAATCACACATTACAAAAGATTCCAGTTTTAACCATCTTTACGTGTTATATGTGTAACAAATAAAATTTTAAATTCTATTTATTTTTTAAAAAATTAATTTTAAATAAAAACTTAAAAATTTTAATTTTATTTCCTATTACACATATTTCAAAAAAAATAATTTATTTAAATTGAACTCCTTAAATTAATTCAAAATTTTAAAATTAATCAGCACATTTTTTAAGATTCTATATTTTTAAAAAAAATCCATCTTAAATGCATTTTTGAGTAACAAAATAAAATTCTAATTTTTCTAAAAAAAATAATTTAATTTAACAAAATTTTATTTTATTTTTACGTTACAAAAAACATTCGAATAACTGAATTAATTAAATTTGACATAAAGCATAAACCAAATAAAAACTATATACGCATTTAATTAAATAAATAAATATAAATGCATATTATTTGGGCTTTAGGGTCAAGCTAAAACTCTTTAAATCAAAGAGTTCATATTCATTTAGAAAACTTGTAATTTTGTCAGAATCAGATTTCTAGTCTTCTAGTCATGTCATAATTGGAACTCTATAGTCAACAGAACTATTGTGACACACAGCCACTACAAGCCACTGCCACCGCTGCCGCCTGGCCCGCTGCCACGACGCCGCGTTAGCATTGTTGCATACTGCACGCGCTGCTGCGGTGCTGCCCCTGCACCACCGCTTTGTGCGTTGCTGTGTGCTGCTGCCTTGCCGTTCTTCATCATATTCTTCGTTCCATTCTTTGTTCTTCGAACAAAAAACATAAATATTTATCCTATGCCTATGAGGAGTTCACAATCAATCTAAAGAGATAGAAGATTACATGATTCCTATGCCTCCGTTGAGTTCAGGATCAATCTACCACGATCAACCCTCGTGGTTAAAATGAATAATCATCATTCAAACAATGCAATCAAATATGCAAATAATAAATGACCATTAAAGCCGGGGTTAAATTTCTTGCAAAATAAAGTTAGTACAATCCAAATCTACCCAAACCCATGTTTTAATCAAAAATATAATCAAAGACGGCTCTGGTACCAGCTGTTGGGTAAAATGCCAAGATGTTAAGATTATGTCTATGATTTTAGTTAAAAAATAATCCGGATGGGCAATCGCCGAAATAGGCTCCAGATTAAACCTTTTAATATCGAACAATCAAAAATAAAATCCGATATAACTTCTAATGTTAGTTTAGGATTATACCTATCGAAGATCGATAGGATTGATTTGGTTTGCTACCAAAAAATTTAGTCAACAAGTTGCTGCGGTAATCGACTAGAAGTTAATTCTCCCAAACAAGCCTTTTGCTGTATTCCTGAATGCAAAAACACGAATAAAATGTGAACTTTGATCTATCGTATTCTTCAAAACCTATCTAGTTGCCTATTCTTTAATTTCACAACACGTGAAAACCCTAAAATGATTAATGATCACAACACGTGGAGTAAATAAGACATGAGTTTCTAATTTAATTATGAAATACTACTTCAATCCAGAAGTAATTTTATAAAAACATAAATTATAATTCATTCCACTAATAAATTATAATTGCACTCCAAGCCTTATTCTCAAAATCGAAGTATTCGAGCTCCTGTGATTAAATATTTATTTATTCTTCCCACGTTAAGATTACAGATACCCACCGATTAAATTAAATTACTGACAATTATATTTAACCGACTTCTTCAAAAAAAATTCTAAGACCTTTTGCTTAACTTATTTGACAAGCTGGATTATAAAATCTGTAAGGACCCGGTACGTGTTTATTTTATGTTTATATGTTTTCAGTTAAGTGAGGAGACGGAATTGATTTTAGACATGGGTATTATAAAATTTTGTTCATTAACAGTTAACTTACTGGCATGTGAAAGTGTAATTGAGATACAGGATGCTAAATGACAATAATTTGTGGTTGAGTATAGCTTATTAATTTAAATTCTTGGAATATGGGTTAAAAATTAAGTTATGAATGTGGAATGAAATTATGAAATTAATGAAATTAAATTAGAGTAAAAAATGGGTCATAAAAGCTTAAAGTAGAGAGAAGAAAGTAGAAACAATAAGAGGCAAGCCAAACATGGCATTGGACCATTCTAGAGATATTTGGGGATCAAATTCATGCCGGTAGGCAGGTGGCCATGAAATCACTGACGAACACAAATATGGCTGAAAGCACCCCAATTAGGGATCATGTTCTAACGATGATTAATCTTCGGTATGAACTAGAGATCCTTGGAGCTAAGATTGATGGAGAAACCCAGGTCGATATTATACTTCAGTCGCTGCCTGATAGCTTTAAGTAGTTTTGCCAAAATTAGAATATGAACAAACTCATTTTTCTATAGTGGAACTACTTAAAGAACTTCAAGCAGCTGAGGGTGTGCTTAGGAAGCTAGGTAGTGTCTTTGCTGCTGAAAAGGGTTCTTCCTCTAAGTCGAAAGCCGAAAAGAAGAAAACAATTCAGAAATAGGGAGGTACAGGTGCAAAGGCAGCTAATAGTCCTAAAGTTGGTGTGAAAAAGTCGCCAGAAAAATGTTTTCACTGCAACCAGACATGGCGTTGGAAGAAGGAATATCTAGTTTATCTTGGTAATCAGAACTAAAAGATAATTTTTGTTCACCAGTTGTTGAACCATGTTTAGCGGTGTTATTTACCGGTACCTGGTGTATAGACATGGGAGCCACTAATCATATCTGTAATTCTTTGCCAGTTTCAAGAAACCAAATAGCTTAGTGAGGGGGAGATATACCTATACATGGTCAATAATACAAGGGTGACGGCAGTTGTAGCGGGAGATCTCACTCTCAATTTTAGTAGAGATAGGTTTTTAATATTGAGAGATTGTTTTTATGTACCATATATTAGAAGGAATTTAATTTCTATTTCTAGATTGGTTAAAGATAGATATTTGGTTTATTTTAATAATTTCGTGGTTATTAAAGATAATAAGCATTTTATCTGTTCTAGTACATTGGTAGTTGATTTATATGTTATTACTCCTATCTCTCTTGCACTGCAACTGAATAAATTGAATAATATATCTAATTTACCACTTAAGAGAAAAAAACATTCTTTAATGAACCAAACGTATCTTTGGCATTTATGCATAGGTCATATTTGTAAAGGTTGTATACTAAAAACTATGAATTTTATTTAATTTTATTTTAATAAAATTAATTTTTCTATTTTATGAGAATCTTAATGAGCAATGTATGTAATATTATTTTAATGTTATGTATGGATGTTATTTATTTTGTACAGTATTTATTCTGGTGTGTAGAGTACAGCTTACACACAGAAAATCAGATTATAGGTTCTTGCAGAATATAAGGTGTTGTTTACAATTTAGATGAAATTAGACAAATAATCGGTACGACTGTAGTACAGAGTTTTAGTAGGTCTGCCATGGTTACGGGTAACAAATAGTAGCGTCCTCTATTATTCCGACTCGCTGTGCTAGTACACTTTGTGTGTATTGAACAGGACCACATTGGGGTAATTAATTTTACACTAATTATATAAATTAATTCACACTCCAAGGTTATTATGAGTTCTTATACTCTTAATCCTGAAATAATTATTTTTTACGTATATTTAATATTCATTGTTTTGATTCATTAGAGGGTGCGATCTTTTATGAGTTTATAGTCTCGGTGAGTTGGATAGCGGTATTAATTATATAATAAATATTAATTATTGATGGAATCCATGTTTCGATTGTTCGTGATTGACGATATCCTCTTAAGCAAGCTTATAAGTCTTGACCAGGCCAAACCCTACAGGTGGATTTAATTATCCGCCAGTCAAATAAGTTAAGTGGAAGGGCTTAAGAAATTTTAAAGATACTGATTAAATTAAATTGTTTGTAATTTAATTTAATTGACGGGTATTGAAAATCTTAGTAGGTCTGTCATGGTTACGGGTAACAAATAGTAGTGTCATCTATTATTCCGACTCTCTGTGGTAGTACACTTTGTGTGTATTGAACATGACCACATTGGGGTAATTAATTTTACACTAATTATATAAATTAATTCACACTCTAAGGTTATTATGAGTTCTTATACTCTTAATCCTAAAATAATTATTTTTTACGTATATTTTATATTCATTGTTTTGATTCATTAGAGGATGCAATCTTTTATGGGTTTATAGTCTCGGTGAGTTGGATAGCGGTGTTAATTATATGGTGAATATTAATTATTGATGGAATCCATGTTTTGATTGTTCGGGATTGACGATATCCCCTTAAGCAAGCTTATAAGTCTTGACCAGGCCAAATTCTGCAGGTGGATTTAATTATCCGCCAGTCAAATAAGTTAAGCGGAAGGGTTTAAGGAATTTTAAAGATACTGATTAAATTAAATTGTTCGTAATTAAATTTAATTGGCAGCTATTGAAAATCTTAACATGGGAAGATGAGTTAAGCATTTAATAACAGGAGCTCAATGCAAATTGGTCTTAAGATTATGGCTAAGAGTGCAGTTACAGTTCTTTAGTGGTATGAACTGTAATTTAGTATTTTATGAAAATTACAAAAATCGCTGCAAGATTTTCATAATTACAGAAACCGCTGAGAGGTTTGCATATTTACAAAAACCGCTGGGTAGGTATCTGGGTTACACTAGAAGTGCATGTCATAATTACTCCATAAGTCCCTGTTGTAGCCCTATAAATATGCGGGTAGGCTGAACCAAATTCATAAGTCGTCTTTTAAGACTAAGATTGTCTAGGTTCTGCTGGTACCAGTTCTTGAAGGATCATAACCCACACTACGTTCGGGAATAGCATCAGGAATACAATAGAAGGACAGTTCGGAGCTTTAACTCGGAAAATCAAAGTTTGTAGTTGAGGAATCGACCAAAAGGTGTTCATCTAAATTAACTGTGGTGGCATGGATTTTATTTTTAATCATTTGACATCAAAAAATTTTTATCCGAAGCTTGTTTCGGCAATTGTCTGTCCAATTTTTATTTTTTGAAAAATCGTTTACAAATCAATAATTTTGGCAGTTTGCCTCAAATAATATTAATCTAAAAAAGGTAAATAGACTGGTTGAAGATGGAACTTTGAGTTAATTGAAAATGGAGGCACTAATAGTCTATGAAACCTGCTTGGAGGGTAAAATGGCCAAGAGACCATTTTCGGCTAAAGGCTATAGAGTTAAAAAATCGTTGGAATTGATTCACTCTGATGTATGTGGACCTATGATTATCTAGGCTAGAGGAGGCTTTGAGTATGTTGTCACTTTTATTGACGATTACTCAAGGTATGGATACAATTTTTGATGCACTATAAGTCTGAATATTTTGAGAGATTCAAAGTATTTAAGGCGAAAGCGGAGAAATATTTGGAAAAATGTATCAAGACACTACGGTGTGACCTTGGTGGAGAATATCTCTTTGGAGAGTTCAGGGACTACTTGTCAGTAGAGGGGATTACATCCCAGTTGTCTGCACTAGGTACTCCGCAGTAGAATGGTATAACAGAAAGAAGGAATATGACTCTTATGGTGTTGGTAAGATCTATGATGAGTTATTCGAAGTTACCCGATTCGTTTTAGGAATTTGCATTAGAGACAACAGCTTATAATATGAACTCGATACCTTCTAAGTAAGTATCTACTACTTCCACAGAATTGTGGACCAGGCGTAAGTCTAGTTTAAGACATATTCAGATTTGGGGGTGTTTAGCACACGTGTTGAAAGGGAACACAGATAAGTTGAAACCAAGAATGCAAATCTATGTCTTTGTTAGATATTTGAAGGAAACGAAGGGTGATTTATTTTATAATTCTAAGAATCAGAAGGTCATTGTCAGTAATAATGTCCCATTCTTGGAAGAGAATTACGTAATGAACCACAAGCCCAAGAGTAGAAATATTTTGGAAGAGTTGAGAGGAAATACCAGTAGTACAGGAAAAGCGCCATGGGAAATTGTTATCGATAACCCATTACCTCGTCATAGTGGAAGGATTATTGAGACACATGCTGATCTTGAACCAAATCAAGGTGGTACCATTGACATGCCGATTTCACAACTATAGCAGCATGCGAAAAATGGTGCATAGGGTTCAGAATCAGCACAATGTGTTACTGCTAGTACATAGACACAAGTAGTCTCATCATAGTAGGAGGGTTGTTCGTCAACCCGATCAATATATGTTATTAAGAGAGTCTTTTGATGAGATTTCGAAAGATCTGGATACCAAATTCTGTAACTACAACGAAGCATTCCAAGATAAAGATGCAAATCTTTGACAAAGGGCTATAAATTTAGAGATAGAGTCTATATACTCTAATCAGGTCTGGGAACATGTAGAACCACCCGAAGGGATAAAACCTATCGGATGCAAGTGGAATTATAAGAAGGAAAAAGGAGCAGACGGGAAGGTGAAAACTTTTAAAGCTAGGCTTGTTGCGAAAGGGATTACTCAGAAAGAAGGGATCGATTATAAAGAGACCTTTTTGCTATAGACATGCTTAAATCTATCTGGATTCTCTTATCTATTGCGGCTTATTTCGATTATGAAATTTAAAAAATAGATGTCGAGACAGCTTTCCTTAACAGAAGTCTTGACGAGTATATTTATATGGTGCAACCAGACAGTTTTATAGTAAAGGACCAGGATCACATGTTGTTCAAGCTTAAGAGATCTATTTATAGACTTAAGTAAGCATTTAGGTCTTAGAATACTCAATTTGATCAGGCCATTAAGTCTTACGATTTTAATCAAAGTCATGACGAGTCCTGTGTGTATAAGAAGCCTAATGGAAGCATGGTGGTATTTCTAGTACTTTACGTGGATGACATCTTGCTTTTTGAAAACGATGTGGGGGTGTTATCTTCGGTGAAGGTATGGTTATCCAGCCAGTTCGATATTAAAGACTTATGAGAAGTCAGTCACATCCTCGAGATCAAGTTTATGCGAGATCGAAAACGGAGGATGTTAGGCTTATCACAAGCTACTTATGTCTATACACTGTTTTCTCGTTTCAGTATGAAGGATTCCAAAAAAGGTTTATCCCTTTCAGGCATGTAATCACTCTATCCAAGGATCAGTGTCCTAAGACAGCTGTTAAGATAGAGAAGATGATGGCGTTTCCTTATACTTCGGCAGTAGGAAGCCTCATGTATGTTATGCTTTGCATTAGACCAGACATTTGTTTTTTTGTTGGCATGGTTAGCAGATATTAGTCTAATTCAGGGTAGGAGCATTGGGCAGCTGACCAAAATTGCATCAGTAAACAACCTTACAGATCTTTTTACAAAGATCTTACCAGTTAAGATTTTTGATAGACATGCAAAGGGCATGCATTTCATTATTTATTTAATATTGTGCATGGGTGTCTTTTTTTCTACATAGTATTTAATATGGTATGTACAGCTCGGCTTAAATACAGAAGACAATATTATCAATTTTTGTAAAATATAAGATTATGGTTAACAATCTTTAGATGGAATTAGACACATCATCGGTACGGCTATAGTACAATCTTTTAGTAGATCTGTTTTAATTTGGGGAACAGTAATTGTTTCGACAATTGTTTCTATTCATTGTACAAGTACACTTTGTGTGTATTGAATAGGATCGCATTGGGATAATTAATTTTATACCGACTATATAAATTAATTTACACTCCGTGGTTATTATGAGTACTTATACTCTTAATTCTGAAATAATTATTAGACACATATATTTATTGTTCGTTATTTTATATCATTAGAGGGTGCGATCTTTCATAGGTGTCACGCCTCAAACTCCGGGCCACGTGAAACACCCATAAACAACCAACCTGAGAATACACTTTCACATAAAATCATACATGCATTGTATATAAATGCCAAATAGCATACATTACAAGGCTCCAATGCCGAGAAACATGTATTAAGCATACATGATACAGATATAAACAAAAAGGAAGATTATAATTCTTCCACCTCTCTAACACCTCAAGATCAACCTGCGTGACTGGTACCTGAAGAAAAGCAAATCCCACACCGTGAGCCAAGGCTCAGCAGAAACTAGACAGGCATGCAGTATAAACAAAACATGCTAGGAAATCGAAGTGTCGGTTTAGACTCTCTTTCAAGCCTTGAAAACAGTTTGAAAATAGTTCTAGATCACGACTCACAAGAGCCATTAAAACAATTTTCACAAGCAATGGGAAAGCGAGGATAAAAATCATTTTTTTTGACTCATCAGAGCCTTGAAAACGATTCCAGTATTACCACTCCCGTAGGCCGTTAATACAGTATTTCGACACCCGTAGGTCGATAATACAATTTTAAGAAAATAGGTCTATCCGTCCTAATATGCAATATACGCAATCCATGATACATATAATAGTATGCCACACAGGCAAAGGTCGACTCCTACGAGCCACGACTCCTAGGAGCCACGAATGCAACACAGACAGAATTAAACCGACTCTCCCCTGAGCCCTAACAACAGGTATACATAAACCTCGACTCTCACCCAAGCCCTAATAGCATATACACATAAACATCGACTCTCCCTCGAGCCCTGACCACAGATCGATCATATAAAATTCATATATCTTCTCGGACTTTCACCAAAGGGCCCTTATTTGCCCCACTATGCTTTGTCGATCAGGGTCAACAGATATCTTCACGGACTTTCACCGTAGGACCATTATGCGCCCTTTATATGCAACTTTACGGACTTTCACCGTAGGGTCACTATCCGCCCTCCATATATACAATGCAACACATGCATATAAAACAACCGTTCACGATCACAAGAACCACATAGGACCCCATACCCGTCCTATAACATACAAGAATAAAACTAATCATAGTTCTATCCACATAAGATCACGTATGACCACGACGTT
>JAUMHN010000001.1:2999094-3017038 GCA_032360265.1 Heliamphora ciliata
TGTCCAATATTCTGTATAGTATTTAATCTGGTGTGTAGAGTACGGTTTGTACACAGAAGATCAGATTTTAGGTTCTTACAGAATATAAGTTTTATGTTCACAGTTTAGATGAAAATGGACGTACCATCGGTATGACTGTAGCACAGAGTTTTAGTAGGCCTGTCATAGTTACGGGGAACAGATAATAGCATCATCTACTATTCCGACTCTCTGTACTAGTACACTTTGTGTGTATTGAACGGGACATTTGGAATAATTAATTTTATACGACTATATAAATTAATTCACACCCCAAAATTATTATGAATAGTGCTTATCCTCTTAATCCTGAAATAATTATTAATTTGCGTATATTTAATAGTCGTTGTTTTGATTCATTAGAGAGTGCAATCTTATATGGATCTATATTCCCGGTGAGTTTGATAGCGGTATTGTTTATATGGCGAATATTAACTATTGACGGAATTCACGTCCCGAAAGATCGAGATTGACGATACCCCCTTAAGGATAGTTATAAGTTTTGACACGGCCAAACCCTGCAGGTGGATTTAATTATTCGACGGTCAAATAAGTTAAGTGGAAGGGCTAAAAAAATATCAAGATGCCGATTAAATTAAATTACTAGTAATTAAATTTAATTGGCGAGTATCAAAAATCTTAACGTGGTGGTGAAATGGTAAGCATTTAATAACAGGAGCTCAGTGCAAGAAGGTCTTGAGATTATGGGTCAGAGTGCGATTATAATTCTTTAGTGGTGTGAAGTGTAATTCAGTATTTTATAGAAATTTCAAAAAGCACTGCTGTCTTTTTATAATTGCAGAAACCGCTGGTAGGTGTCTGTGTTGCACTGGAAATCTTACTCATAATTATTTCCTAGGTCTCTGCTGTACCCCTATATATATGCGGGTAGGTTGAACCAGTTTTATATCATAACTTATCTTTCAAGACTATATATATCTGGGTTTTAGCGGTATGAGTTCTCGATAATCTGTAGCCCACACTGCATTTGAAAATCGCGTAAGGAAATACAGTAGAAGATCTGACAGGCGCTTCAACTCAGAATCAAATCGTAGTTGAAGAATCGATCGACAAAAGGTATTCTTCTAAATTAACTTTGGCTGCACGATTTTAATTTTGATTGTTTAACATCAAAAGTTTTATCTAGAGCCCGTTTCAGCATTTGCCCGTCCAGTTAAGTTTTTTTTAAAAATCGTTTGCAAAAACAATAATTTTGGCAGTTTTGCCTCTAACACTACCCTTGTTCAATGGAACAAATTATAATTATTGGAAGGTTAAAATGAGAATCAACATTCAAACCATAAACTATGACCTTTGACCAATTATTATTAATAGACTCAAAAGACCTACCAAAATCGTTGAAGGGGCTTCCGTCCCTAAACCTGAGGCTGAATGGACTAAAATTGATATTAAAGAAATTTAAAAGATCACTTAAGCCATGAATCTCCTATATTGCTCATTTGACCCAAATGAGTTCAATAGGATCTTTACATGTGACACCGCAAAAGAAATATAAGATTGACTAAAAATTATCCATGAGGGTACAAATCAAGTGAAAGAGTCCAAAATTAGTTTGCTTGTACATAACTATGAATAATTCAAAATGAAGCATGATGAAACCATTTCTGATATATTTACTCACTTCACTGACATTATTAATGGACTTAAATCTTTTGGCAAAATTTATAGAAATGCAGAAACAGTGAAAAAAATTCTTAAGTGCATGCCTAAGAGTTGAAAAGCTAAGGTCATAACTATTCAAGAAGCTAAAGACCTAAACAGGCTTAGTTTAGAAGAACTTCGTGATTTTTTCAAGATCCATGAGATGAACATAAAGATAGACGATGAGTATGAAAACAAAAAGAAGAAAGGCATCGCTTTCAAATCCTCAACACGTGATGAAAAATTTGAGGAAGACTCCTCAAGTGATGAGAATAAAGACATGACCCTCGTCACAAAGAAATTCAAAAGGTTTCTTAGAAATAAAAAACAAGGAGAAAGAAAGTTCTTTAAGAAGGAAGGACACCCAGGCGAGCCTACCAAATTCAAAGGCAACTCTAGAAAATTCAAGAACGACTTCAAGAAAGAAGAAATCATCTGCTATGAGTGTAAAAAGCCTAGACACGTCAAAACTGAATGTCCTCAGCTCAAAAAGTAATTCAAAAAGGGCTTCAAGAAAGCAATGAAAGCTGCGTGGGATGAGAGCGATGACAGCAGCTCTGAGGATGAAAAGGAAGAAAATGAAGAAGCTAATCTATGCCTCATGGCTAGAGAAGATGATGAGGTAACTCCTTATCCTTTTTCCTTAGATAAATTGCAAAGTGCATTTGAAGATTTGCATGATGAGTTGAGAAAAATGAGTGCAAAGAATTCTATTTTGAAAAAGTTAGTTCTTTTCTCCACAATTGAAATTGAAACCTTGAAAAGTAAAAAATCTGTTTTGAAGGATGAAAATAAAGTTTTGAGTGAAAAAGTTGAGTACCTCACAAAAACTGTTTATAAGTTCACTCAATGAAAGAATAATTTAGATAAACTTCTTGGCATGCAAAAATTTGTTTTTGACAAAGTTAGAATCGTATATAAACTTAAGAAGAAATAAAAATTCTTAAGCAACATTTTCGTCAAAGTATCATCTGATCATACAAATGCCACTTGTTTTCACTGTTATGAGCATGAGCACACTGTCACACATTGTCCACACGAAAAACACTGAAATATTTCTATCAAGAAGGGTTAGGTTCCTAAAGGAACACACCCTCAAAGAACTAATACCAAAGGACCCAATAAAATTTAGGTACTAAAAATCAAAACTTAATTCTCCTTGCAGGTATGTCTCAAATCCTCATTTAAGAAGGGGATGTGGTACCTTGATAGCACTTGCTTAAGACACATGACAGGCAACCAATCGATATTTGCATCTCCCAAACCAAAAGATGGTATATTTATGACTTTTGGAGACAATAGCAAAGGAAAAATCATAGGAATTGGCTGTATTGATAAAATTCCTTCCTCTTCTATTGCAAATATTTTGTTTGTAGATGGTTTAAAGCATAACCTTCTTAGCATAAGCCAACTTTGTGACAAAGACTACAAAGTTTTGTTTGATCATGCTAAGTGTGTTACTAAAGATTTAACCAATAACAAAATTATTTTTTAAGGTCATAGACATGAAAATATTTATACATTTACTCTAAATGATTTTTTTCAAGAATGACACCAAGTGCTTAGCCGCCTTGAGTGATAATAGTTGGTTGTGGCATAGAAGGCTTGAACATGCACACATGAATTTAATTTCCAAACTTTTAAAAAAGGAGTTGGTGATTGGGTTATCCCAAATCAAATTTGAAAAGGACAAAGTGTGTGATGCATGTTAACAAGGCAAACAAGTTAGAAGTTCTTTTCATTCCAAAAATAAGATTTTAACTTCTAGGCCACTACAACTATTGCGCATGGACTTATTTGATCCAACAAGAACTCTAAGTTTTGGAGGCAAGAGATATGCCTTTGTTATTGCTGATGACTTCTCTAGATATACTTGGGTGCTATTCTTAGCTCATAAGGATGAAGTCTTTGCCTCTTTTGTAAAACTGTCTCGGAGAGTTTAAAATGAAAAAAATTTTCAAATCACAAGTATCCAAAGTGATTATGGTAGAGAATTTAAAAATAAAGATTTTAAAAAGTTTTGTGATGATAATGGTATTAATCATAACTTCTCTGCTCCTAGAACCCCTCAATAAAATAGAGTTGCTGAGAGGAAGAATAGGACATTGGAAGAAATGGCTAGAACCATGTTCTGTGAAAATAATCTATCACGATACTTTTGGGCCGATGCTATCAATACCACTTGTTTTATCATAAACAGAGTTATGATAAGAGCTTCTCTCAAGAAAATTTCATATGAGCTATGGAATGGAAGAAAACCTAACATCAATTATTTTTACGCTTTTGGGTGTAAATGTTTTGTTTTAAACAATAATAAAGAACTTTTGGGCAAGTTCAACGCAAAATCTGATAAAGGTATTTTTCTAGGATATTCTATATCTAGTAAAGCGTATAGAGTATTCAACAAAAGGACCCTAGTTGTTGAAGAATCTATACATGTTTTTTGATGAAACTAACCTTGGTTATTTAAAAGATTTTTGTGAAGATAACTTGTTAGACATAGAAAAAGGCGTTGAAGATATCTTCATCAAATAAAAGGAAGAGCCAAATCAAGAGGGAGCTTCAAATTCTCAACAAAATATAATCCAACAGATTGTTGAATCGGCAAATTAAAAAAATTCAGACTTACCTAAAGAGTGGAGGTATGCTCATGGTCACCCAAAAGATCTTACCATTGGTGATCCATCACAAGGTATCAAAACTTGATCTTCTCTACAGAATATTTGTGGTAACTTAGCATTTTTTTTTCAGATTGAACCAAGACATTTTGAGAAAGCCAAAAACGATGAATTTTGGACCTTGGTTATGCAAGAAGAGCTAAATCAATTTGAAAGAAATAAGATTTGGACTTTAGTTTCAAGACCTAAGGAACACTCCATCATCGGTACAAAATGGATTTTTAGAAATAAAATGGATGAGAATGGAGTAGTTCTTAAGAACAAAACTCGATTGGTAGCCCAAGGTTACAATCAAGAAGAATGCATAGATTTTGATGAGACTTTTGCTCTTGTGGCTCTACTTGAAGCCATTAGGATGTTGATTTCTTTTGCGTGCTTTAAAAATTTCAAACTCTATCAAATGGATGTCAAGAGTGCCTTTTTAAATGGTTTTATCTCGGACGAAATTTTTATGAAACAACCTCCTAGCTTTGAAAATTCAGATTTTCCAAACCATGTTTACAAACTTATCAAAGCTTTCTATTGTTTAAAGCAAGTATCTAGATCTTGGTATGAAAGGTTAAGAAAATTCTTGATTGAAAATAAGTTTTCAAGAGAAAAAATAGATACCACTCTTTTCATCAAGTCTCATGAAAATGATATACTAGTTGTACAAATTTATGTAGATGACATAATTTTTGGTACAACTAACAAATCTCTTTGCAAAAATTTTACTGAGTGTATGTAGGGAGAATTCGAGATGAGTATGATGAGTGAGCTCAACTATTTTCTCAAACTCCAAATTAAAAAAACTCAAGAAAAAATCTACATCAATCAAGCTAAATACACGAGGGACATATTGAAAAGGTTCGACATGCTAACGACAAAATCCATGGGAACTCCAATGTGTCCTACAACGAAACTTAACAAAGATGAAGATGGCATAGCAGTAGATAAAAAGCGTTATAGAGGTATGATCGAATCTCTCTTATATTTAACTGCTACTTGTCCAGATATTATGTTTAGTGTATGCATGTGTGCTAGATTTCAATCAAATCCAAAAGAATCACATGTGACCGCTGTTAAACGCATCTTTAGATACCTTTTAGGTACACAAAATCTAGGATTATTTTATCCTAGAGCAATAGCCTTTGAGTTATTTGGCTATTCATATGTTGATTTTGTCAGATGCAAAGTAGATAGGAAAAACACAAGTGGTACTTGCCAATTCCTATGACCCTCACTAATCTTTTGGTTTAGCAAGAAACAGAACTTAGTGACCTTGTGTACAGAGAGGCTGAGTACATTGAAGATGGAAGTTATTGTGCACAAGTTCTTTAGATGAAACAACAATTAGAAGACTATGATTTTCATTTAGATTATATCCCTATAAAATGTGATAACACTAGTGTAATTAATATATCCAAGAATCCTATACAACATTCAAGAACCAAGCACATAGAGATTAGACATCATTTTATACGAGATCATGTGCAAAAAAGAAATATCGAACTTAAATTTATAGGCACAGATTACCAGTTAGTGGACATTTTCACAAAACCCTTAAATAAAGAAAAAATATGCTATATAAGAAGAGAACATGGTATGTTATGTGCTCCTAATTCATGATTAATATGCCATACTAACCATATCTTTTCATTGCATTTCAAAGCCCTCGATGTTCTTTCTTAAAATGTGAAAATGTGTCGACACCACTTGAAAAAATGTCGATACAATTGTGTATTGTGTTGACTCAAAGCTATATAGAAGTGACACTACGACAAAAGTGTCGACCCATTTCTATATAGTGTCGACACCATATCTGCTCCGTGACTCTCTATAAATTTGTGTCGACACAAAACTCAATCGTGTCGACCCAAATAACCAAATGTGTCAACACCTTCTGAAAATGTGTCGGCACCATTTCCTGCTTTCGATACCCACACTCACTACGAAAAGTGTCAACACCAACTATAATTTGTGTCGACACAAATCGTTACGCCTATATAAAGAGATGTTGGTCCCCCAAACGTCGCATCATTTCCCTCTCTCTCTTTAAAACTGTTCATCTCCCGCGAAATTGTTTTTTCAAAACTTGTGTCGACTCCTCATCTTCTTCTTCTTTTGATTTCCAAATCCAACCCAAATCTATCAAAATACCTCCAAGAACCATGGGAAAATGGTCGAAATGAATCAGAGAAGGTACTTTCTCAAGCCCTAGAACGTCCAAGAGGAAGAAAACGACTCCAGCGATGACGACAACAGCAGAGACGGTACCGAAAAACGTAGCTAGGCAGCGGTAATTTCTTTCAAAACCCCCAAAATTTGTCAATTATATTTTGCATCGTTGTAAGTCAAAAGGTCGTTCCCGATCATAGTGTAGATTTTTCTTTTTTTTACTCCATTGAAATGAGATTCAATGATCTCTTTTCAAGTCTTGGGTGGGAAAAACTTCTTCAACTCTGAGAACCCCATTATCCCACACTGGTGAAATCATTTTATGCACATTTTCATATTTCACTCGTTCCATCCACCACCATTACCACATGGGTAAATGGTGTAGACTTTCATTTGACTCCCTTTTCTCTAAATGAGATTCTTGGCATTCTAAAAGGGGAAATTTGTGTTCACTATAACAAAAAATCCATTGATCTTGAAGGTTTTTCCTTTTTTGAATTTGTAAAGAACATTTTTGAGAATGATGATATTGACCCCACCAAGCCCTTAGAGGCTAACTCACTCAAACCTATAATGTGCATTTTGCATCACATGGTAAATCATATTTTTTTACCACAAATGGAAAAACTTGGAGACGTCACATACATGCATATTTTCATTATATGGTGTATTCTTGAATAGAAGATCCTAGACCTAGGCTTTTTATTTATTTCTCATGTGCTTCACTCTCACAGCAAGTCAAACTCCTCTCTCCCACACGGAATGTATCTTACTCGAGTTTTTTGCCATTTCTGCATAAACTTATCTAAGGAAAAGGTGGTACCCTTTTTAAAACATGACTTGTATAGTAGTTCCTCACTAAAACATATGCAAATTGTAAATGTTAATGGTGTTTGGACCACCTCTCGTTGTGGTACCCCTTCATCTGCTAGGACTCCTCCTCCTCCTCCTCAAGATGTTTCTCCCATTCATGTAGACCTTGATACTCCTCCTGCTCGACCTGATTTTCATGGTCCTTCTAATACTCGTGATCCCTCCTATGCTCCTCCTCATCCTCCCACATATGTCTTTGCTTCATCTGCCACCTCCTCTGCTCCTATTTCTGTTGATTTAACGGAAGTAGTTTCCTTAATTCAATCTTTATCCTCCACCGTATCTTCCTTTCAAGCCAAAGTGGACTAAGACTTCTTTGATCTCAACCACTCCATTTCTGACTTATCTAACAAAGTCAAGCACCTCGACAAATCTAATTGCACTCTACGCAAAGAGGTTGAAAGAGCAACTGATGCCGAGAGATCATTGTGTCGTACAATGGACGACAGCATTGTTTCCATTGTTAATGTGAACAATGCAATCCTTCGGCAAATCAAAAAAGAATACGACGAAGGGGTGGTGATGGATGTCCAAGTCAATTCTCAGAAGGTCGAAGAATATCTACAATGGATCAAACAAGCATGGGCCAATCAATTCAAACCAAAAGAGACCAAGGAACAAAAGGCAGCATGTCTCAAATGGGAAGCATACCTTGCACTGGCTGCTAGATATGAAGCAATGGCCGCTGTTGAAGCCAAGGATGAGAGAGTACGAGCATCCAAAGAACGACCAGTAAATTTTTTTTAACGATTACAAAAGGGGAGAAGGTACAGGTAAAGTGAGACAGAAGAGAAGAAGAAATATAAGAAATTTATGGACGACCAGTAATTTTTTTTTGACTATTACAAAAGGGGAGAAGGTACAGGTAAAGTGAGACAAAAAGTGAAGGGGAGAAGTGAAAGGGAGAAGAGAAGAAAACATTTACATACTTTCAGTAATTTTTTTATGGAAGGCGAAGATATAAATGGTTTAAAATACATTTTTTTAGTTGAATGGGTTGTTTAAATATTTTGGATGAATGTTTGAACATTTTTTTTTATGCTTAAATGATTACCTATGCTTATATATGTGTTTGAATATATCTTGTTCATATGCCTATGAATGATTGTTGAATGTTTTGGCTATGAATAATTATATACGTGGTCAGATTTTTAGGATAAATCACTTTGCACAAATTCACTGTATTGTACAAATTTTAATAAACTCAGAATGTTTCTTGATTATTTGTTGCAAATCATATAAAAAATATGTGCTATCATAATGATTAAATGCCTAGCTTTTTTTATTGCATATTGTTTAAGGCATATCGATAAGGAGAGAACCCTTGTTAAAAAATATTTTCAAATATTTTCTACAAAATGTTGAATTGGTTGTAATCATCAAAAAATGGAAGAATGTTAGCCCAATGGCTTTTTATTTTGATTTTGATGATTTTTATAATTCATTTTCTAAGAATAAATGGATTTAAAATGAGAATATTTTATATTTCTAAAAAGAAAGTGTTAACACATTTTGAACATTTAAGTTGACATCTTTATCCAAAAGAAATGACTAATCTCTCAAAATGATTAAAACACTTAAGTAATCTTGGATGATAATATTTTGTGTTGAACCCAATTGAAAATTAAGTCAAACACTTTTAAGGCAAAGTATACTTGAAGCATATCAAGTGTGTCAACACCTATTGAACAAATGGTTTGACACCTTAACAATTTCATGAAGTCACTTTCAGGTATCAAAATTTAGTGTCAACACAAACAAGTTTTGTGTCAACACAAAAGAATCGAAGCTCTCAGGACTCAAAATGAGCCGACACAAATTAAATTTGTGTCAACACAAAAGTGTTTCTCTTTTTTGGTATCCGGTAATTTGAGTTGACACAAATGAAAGTTGTGTCGACACAAAAGAACCGAGGGCACCAGCAGATTTTGGGTGTCGACACAAAGTTGAAGATGAGCCGACACAAAAGTCCCGAGGCCACCTGAAGAATTTTTGTGTCGACACCAAAGTCCAAATATATCGGCACAAATATACCAAGGCTTCCTGCAGAATTTAGTGTCGACACCAAAGGCAAGTTGAGTTGACACAATGTACCTCATTCAGATGCTAAAGTATCAAATGAGTCGACACCAGATCTAAATATGTCGACACCGTTGTGTTGGTGAGAAAGCTTGCAAAAATTGTGTCGGGCCCTAAGACATTTTGTGTCGACATCAAAGGCTGTTGTGTCGACACCGGCGACGAAATTTCAAATTCGCGGCAGACCTTAACAGTTGGATTTCTGGCATTTATTACTCCCACCTACCTCCAACGGTCATGAATGATCAAGAGCTCATATAAGGAATAACTTCTCATCATTTAATTTCAACTGGAGACTTACAATCACTGTTCTATTACTTGGATCAAACTCAGAATTCTCAAGCCCTCATTTATTGCTGAAGCTCCAACTCTTGTTCCTCAGCTCTATTTACTTTCTCATTTATTGTAAATCATTTCTATAAAGAGAGCGAGTGTTCCTCATTAATACACTTCATTTATTGTATTCAAAAGTGAGTTATCCTTTATCCTTTGATTGAGTGAGTAAATATCATCAAACAAGAGTTCAAGAAGGATTAGAAGAAAATATGGGTTTATTTTCATAGGATCTTCTTAAATCTGAAGTAGGCTTTTGAATGTGCCCATAAACATTCGGATAGCTCAAGTGAAGTCTTGAAGTTGTAAAGGCTTAGAATGCGCCCGTGAAGCGTTCCCTATAGTGAAAATACTCAAGGGATAATTGAAGAGTGGACGTAGGCTTGGAAAAAGCCGATCAACTATAAAATCCTTAGTGTCTGGTTCAATCTCTCTATCCCTAACCTCTTTAATATTTGCATTTCATTAATATTTGATTATCTTGCTTTATTTGATTGCAATATTAAAAGGTTTTGAAAAAAGTTTTTAAAATTATTATTTATTTTTAAGTTCCAATTCACTCCTCTCTTAAAATTATGGCTAAGAGTGCAGTTACAGTTCTTTAGTAGTATGAACTGTAATTTAGTATTTTATAAAAATTACAGAAATTGCTGCAAGGTTTTCATAATTACAGAAACTGCTGAGATGTTTGCATATTTATAGAAATTGCTGAAAGGATATCTGGGTCACACTAGAAGTCTATGTCATAATTACTCCACAGGTCCCTCCTGTAGCCTATAAATATGCGGGTAAACTGAACCAAATTCATAAGTTGTCTTTCAAGACTAAGGTTGTCTAGGTTCTGCCGATACCAGTTCTCGAAGGATTATAGCCTGTACTACGATCGAAAATTGCATCGAAAAGATATGTTCAGAGTTTCAACTTGGAGAATCAAAGTTCGTAGTTGAAGAAACAACCAAAAAGGTATTCATCTAAATTAACTGTGGCGGCATGGGTTTTATTTTTTATTTAGAGCTTATTTTGGCGATTGCTTCTTTAGTTTTTATTTTTTGAAAAATCGTATACATATCAATAATCTTGGCACTTTGCCTCTATCAATTGGTATCAGAGCTGTTTTGATTATATTTGCGATTAATTGAGGGGTCGGGTAGATTTGAACTGTGTTAACATTGTTTTGCAGGCATTCTAATCCTGGTTTTATGATCATTATTTTATTCATATTTAATTGAATAGTTGAATGATAATTATTATTTATTTTTTTAATTACGAGGGTTTAACGTAATAGTTTAAGCTTTTTTAGTTCGAATGTGAGCCTTCGGAACATAGGTTTTCAATATTAAAGATTTAATTTATTTTTAAATATATTTTAGAATATTTAAGAACATGTTTGAATATCCAAAAACATGAAGAACAGACGGCGACATAACCAGCGACACCAGTGGTGGTTTCGGGTGGTCCGGGCAATGGATCGTAGTGGTTTTTTCACGATTTTGCAACAAATTTTTTGGTAAGTTTCTACAGGTTTTATGCATTAAAAAACTACAACAAAACAGTCCTAAAATCCAGCAAAAATAGCCACCGGCAGCGGCGCAAGCCAGCGGTTTCTAGGACTGTTTTGGCTTATTTTGCAATGGTTTTGGGGGCAGGTTTCAGGTAGTTTTTTGGGCAAAAAAATAGAAGTAAAATTGGGTAGGAAAATAGTCCAAATCAATGGTAAAAAAAATAGCAGAAGGCGGCACAAAAAAATCGTAACAGGCAACAGCATCCGGTGGCTGTGGCGTTGGGATTTAGGGGTTGTTTTGGAAAATGTTTAAAAACTAAGAGATTCAAAAGATGTGTTAAAAAAATATTTTAACACCTTGAAAACTAAATTTTGAAAACCTCTTTTATTGAAAATGGAGTCGCCACTTAGTTTTTGAGAAAAACTAAGAAAAACAAAAAATGGCTACTGATCTTGAAAGCGTTTACTAGAGAAAAGGGTTCGGGGGTTAAGGTACGAATCGGGGAAGGTGTTAGGTACCCCGTTCGCCCAACCAAAAGGTTGGCCTCTACTAATCATCATTGGTTCTTTATAAAATTTCTCAAATGCATGTAAATAAAGAAAGTAGAGACAAAGAAAGAACATCCAAAATCAAATATGAAACATACGTAACATATGTACATAGCACTCCAAATTATAATGAATAAAGAGATAAAATCCTAAGTCCTAAGGCATGTAATTTCTAACTAAAGGATACATAGAGCACTCCCTCATGCAATTTTACAAAAATTACATGAGTATCATGATTTTCATAAAAGAACAAAAGAAATATACTAAAATTATCTAAATATGGATTGTTGTAAAAGATAAATTAAACTATCTTAAACATGCTTTCAAATAAAGAAACTAAAACATGCGCTAACATTAACATGGTGAATTTGTAAATAAATAAGAAATACAAAATAAAATATGCATTAAAAAAAAGAATTCTAAAAGAAAGTTACAAAAGAAACTTATGCTAAGATAAAAAAAGAGGTTAGAAAAATAAAATATTAACAAAAGAAAATTTGACTATTTATATTTAAAACGAAAATGAAAGAAAAGAAAATTATGTTTAGGGAATGAAAATTAGGTAAAAAGACTTTTTGTGATTTTTTTTGAATTTAGTGAAAAAAAAAGGAAAAGGAAGATAAAATAAGTGCTAAAAGAAAATAAAACTATAAAAAGAAAAAAATAGAACTTTATAAGTACTAATATTAGGAGAAAAAAATGCTAAATGGTACTTTATAAGAAAATTAAAGCTAATAATAAAATTTTAAAAATTAAAATACTACATTATAAGGAGAATAAAGCTAATGATAAAAAAATAAAAATAAAATAAAAATAAATGTTATAGAAAAAAATTACACTACTATTGATGGAAAAGGAAAAGAAATAAAAGTTAGAAAAGGAATATTATGCTAAAAAGAAGATAAAATTGAGTACTAAACTAATGTTACAAGAAAAGAAAAGAAAATGAAATAGAATGCTAATAAATAAATTAAACCAATTAAAGGAAGAGAAAAGAAAATTAAATGTTAGGACATTAAATTAACATAAAAAGAAAGAAAAAAAAACAATATACTAGAATTTAAATGGATGTAATATTGATAATTATAACTATTTTTATGTAAGTACTTGAATTATAACAATAACAACATTATTAGTCGTATTGCTAATTTATATTGGCATTATCTTAATGAATAAATTAAAGAAAAAGATAATGTGCTTAGTATGGGTGTGTGAACTAAACAATTAATTAAGAATACTAAGCTAAATAAAGCAAATTAAATAACAAACAAGGTTAACTATGCGAAGGAAAGAAATGCGAAAATTGAAATTGAATTTAACCCGATCACTCCAAAAGAGAAGAAATGGAGCTAGAAAGATCGGGAGTCCAACCAAGATACCTAGATTTTTGGAGAATCCTCAAGTTGGAGAATGTGCCTCGTGGTCAAATCCTTAGGTGGTGATCCAAGCAAGGCTTCAAAATGGGTGTCGAAGGCTCAGATATGGGTAATTCAGCAGGGCTTCGGCGTTGGGGCTCAAAATTGCTCGGCGTCTCGGTAGAGCTTCTCTTTCAAAACCTCTCACTCATTTTCTGTCTTCAAAACATAGCAGGGAGTAAAGTATTCATAGAATTCTTCAACCAATGAGATGGTGACACGTTCTGGGACACGTCAGAATTTTTGGAGTTGGCAGCTGCCGGATATGAACATAGCGGTCGCCACATTAAAAGAAGCTTCTAGAATGTTCTACTGGCGGTCGCCATATTGAAAGTTGGCGGTCGCCATAATGCAAATTGGAGGCTGCCATGTTGGAGTTGCTTGCGTAACAAGTTATTGGTGGTTCGACATAATTTCATTGGTTTTGACGATTTTGACAATTGGGTTCAAATACTGAGCTTGGATCACTTTGATCGAACTGAAGCACTATTCCAGCTGTTTTCATCATCGGATTCACCTAAGATTAGGCGGGGTCAAATTGAGGTGTCTACAGTTGCCCATCTTTGATATAACTTGCGTAGCAACGCGTGGAGCAAGTTATGTCAAAGATCCAGAGACAACATCTATTTGACCGAGCCGTCAATCTTAGGCCACAAACATACAAGCATGCATATGAATTGGTCGTACTCGAATTTTCATTGAGCTGCCTACGTACCCCTTTTGTTAGGGATCAGACCAAAACGTAGTTCGTGGGACAAAATACAAAGATGCAAGATAAGAAACATGATGCATATGCTAACAGGAACAAATGCTAACATGATGCAGATAGGAATAGTGAAATGCAAACACGAGTTAGTTTAAGGTCGTGAAAAGGACCGAGTTAGTTTAGGGTCATGAGGAGGACCGACGAGTCTGTTTAGGGTCATGAGGAGGACCGATGAAAAAAATATCAAACTAATAGGTCGAGTTAAAACTTTAAAAATTCGGGACGAGGTGCGGGATAGAGTTATGACTTAGATTAGATTTATCGGAAGAGAGATAAAAAGCCAAGCTTCGGCTTAAAGTTAATCTTATCGGAGAGATCGCGAATTAAATTTGGGATGAGGTGTGAGATACAAATAATTGAAAGCCAAGTCAAGGCATAAAACTATCTTTACCGGGAGGGATAACCATGAATTAATAGGTCGAGTCAAGATGTAAAAACTCGGATGCCTAGCGCACTAGGGCTTTGAGAGATTTGCCTGGCGCACCAGGGCTTGGAACATAGGATGCCTAGCACATTAAGGCTTGGGAAACCTAAGACCCCTTCTAAACTTCGGACCTACACACATTATGGACTAGGGTTTGAAGAAAACCTAAGACACCTTCTGAACTTAGGACCTAGACGCCTTTATGGACTAGGGTTTGAAGAAATCTTAAGACACCTTCTGGACTTAGGACCTAAATGCCTTATGGGCTAGGGTTTAGAGAAAACCTAAGACACCTTATGGACTTAGGACCTAGACGCCTTATGGACTAGGATTTAAAGAAATCCTAAGACACCTTCTGGACTTAGGACCTAAACACCTTATAGACTAGGGTTTGAAAAAAACCTAAGACACCTTATGGACTTAGGACCTAGACGCCTTATGGACTAGGGTTTTGAGAAAACCTAACACACCTTATGGACTTATGACCTAGACGCCTTATGGACTAGGGTTTGGAGAAAACCTAAGACTCCTTATGGACTTAGGACCTAGACGCCTTATGGACTAGGGTTTGAAGAAATCCTAAAACACCTTATGGACTTATGACCCAGACACCTTATGGACTAGGGTTTGAAGAAAAATCTAAGACACCTTATGAACTTAGGAACTAGACGCCTTATCGACTAAGGTTTGGAGAAAACCTAAGACACCTTATGGACTTAGGACCTAGACGCCTTATGGAGTAGGGTTTGAAGAAAACCTAAGACACCTTACGGACTTAGGACCTAGACGCCTTATGGACTAGCGTTTGGAGAAAACCTAAGACACCTTCTGGACTTAGGACCTAGACGCCTTATGGACTAGGGTATGGAGAAAACCAAAGACACCTTCTGGACTTAGGATCTAGACTCCTTATGGACTAAGGTTTGGAGAAAACCTAAGACACCTTACGGACTTAGGACCTAGACGCCTTATGGACTAGGGTTTAGAGATAACCAAATGATCGTCACTCACACACGAACCTAGGGTTGCCTGGCGCACTAGGGCTTAGGGTTCCTAGTCTTCTACTAGGACGTGCAAGGTTTGCCTGGCGTACCAGGGCTTAGGGTGCCTAGTCTTCTAGGGCTTGAAAGATTTTTCTGGCGCACCAGGTCTTGGATCAACAAACCGTTGCTAGGGCTGGCACATACTTTTAGGATCCACGGGCTCATATTTTTTTGCTTTGGTTTTGAAGAGTTATGCCCCACTGTAGAGGAGTTCACCGTCATTCTTAGTCTCGTCTCACGAGAGCTCATGCCAATACCTTCCATGTTCATCATACATCCTTGTGGTCAGACTGGACAAGAGATTTCTTTCTTCATCCATGGGGATTCACTAGACACAGATTCTGTCCTACCGGTGCCCTTGGTGACTTCAACTTTTAGTTGCGATGCCGTTATGTTCTGGGCATCTGTCTGCTTGCCCAGTGCCTTCTGATTTCATATGACGGCCGAGTTAGCACTATTCTATGGACATTGCTGAGCAAATAAGGGCAAAAAAAGACTCCGTGCCCCTAGTTTTAGCTGAGATCCTGATTGATCTAGACGCTATCCATCGGGGTGTAACCCCAGCTTTTGCCGGTAGTTCTCTTCTTCTCCAAGGAGAAACTCAAATCTCTCGTTTTCTCCGCCCTTCTCTCCTTTTGTCAATTTTTCTCGATTTTTACCGCTCTTCTCTCATTTTGCTAATTTCTATCAGATTTTACTGCTCTTCTCTCCTTTTGTTGATTTCTCTCGAATTTTACCGCTTTTCTCTCCTTTTTCACTATCACACATCTCTCCTTTTGATGATTTCTCTCGATTCTTACCTCTTTTATCTCTTTTTAGATCTGGCTGATAGAGAAGGTAAATCTTTTATAAAAACTGATTTCGAAAGGGCACAACGCTGCTGTCTCTGTCTATTGTCCTTTTTACGCGATATGCACTACTGAGGCAGTTTGAAGACAATATCTTTCTTCAGAGATATCACTTGGTAGTGTTCCTAGTGGTCGATCCCTTTTTATGACTTTGACCATTATGGACCATCCAGATGTTTTGCTGATTGGTTTACAGCTGTCCACCAGATCATGAGGTAATTTAGTAGAGGTCAGATCATATTTCACGGCGTATGAGGTCGTATTAATTCATCATCCCTTTAGGCCCAATTTCTAGCACGGTATCTGGAGGCTTGGCCATCTCGTTTTCTGATGGAGATGTAGGAGCTACCCCACACTGAGCTCCCCGAGGAGTACAAGGCTTGGTTGGTTCAGGATAAAGAGAGTAGGAACAAAGAAGATGGAGAAGAACAAGTAGCAAAGAGAAGGAAGATCTGATAGATCTGTTTTGCTCTTAGCATTTTGTAGTTTTTTTTTGTTTAGAGTTTGGTACTTGCGTGCCCGCTCTTTATTTTCAAAACCTTGTGATCGCAGCTGAAATAATGAAAACTCCACATTTATCTGAAAAAAGGTTTTCAATTATTTAAAAATTTTCGATTCTTGCAATTAAACAATTTTATTATCAGGACTCAAAGATAAATTTGCATTGATCATTACTCGGATTCAAATATGGATAAAACAAAGAAGGTAGCCAGACTTCTTAAAAGAAGCTGCTTACGTATCCCAAAAAGTAGAATCAGGCCGTAACGTTAGAGCCGCGCAGCGAAAAAAGTTCGAAGAACGACGTCGTGACAGTAAAAAATGACGTTGTGCAATTTTCATGAAAAATAATAAAATAATTTGATATTTTATGATTAAATATACCTTCAGGAAACTTGAACAAGTTTCTTTGTTGCCGAACAACGATCCGAGATGACCCAACGATCTTCTCATGTATATCCCGACGCACGCGACGATCCTGGTGAGTGGGCACCGATCTGGATCTTCGTGTATTCTTGCCTTGGTTTCTCCTAACACTTATCTCCAAAAGGCAAAATATGGATTGCCAAAAGAGAGAGAGAGAGAGAGTGGCGGCTAGGTTAGGAGAAATTAGGATTTGGGTATTTATTAAAAGCCTCCTCTTGATATATATCTCCATATATAAAAAAATATGTTAAGGATATATATCAAAAGATATGTTAAGTGTATATCCTCTTTTCTAAAAGGATATGGAGATATATACTTAACATAAAAACCAATCCTTTCATCTCCTAGGGCCGGTCACCTAGGGAGTAATCCCTAGGTGTGCCAAAAACCAAAAGCGCCCCTTCATTATTTAATTTAATCCGTGAATGTCCCGGGCGGCAAAACCGGCATTCTAATTAAATTAACTAATTACCGAAACCAACAAGAAAACTATCCGTGCGTATAATGGGCTACGTGAGGGATCACGAGGAAGTATAGGACTCGGACTAACCGTACGAGAAAACTGGATATCCCTAACTATGTCCCCGATCTAGATCATTTCCCGTACGAACCAGAACTTATTCCACTAAAGGTCCTGACTGAACTCCCGACCCTAACTCAAATTATGTCTTGAG
>JAUMHN010000001.1:3017138-3027968 GCA_032360265.1 Heliamphora ciliata
TGAATCTCTAACTCTTGTTCCTCATCTCTCTTTACCTTCTCATTTATTGTAAATCATTTCTGTAAATAGAGTGTGTGTTTCTCATTAATACTCTTTATTTATTTTATTCAAGAGTGAGTCACCATTTATCCTTTGAGTAAATGAGTAAATCTCATCAAAGAAGAGTTCAAGAGAGATTAGATAAAAACAGAGAACTGTTTTTATAGGTTCTTCTTGAAGCTGTGTTAGGCTTTTGAATGTGTCCGTAAATATTTGGTTTACTCAAGTGAAGTCTTGAAGTTGTAATGGCTTGGAATGTGCCCGTGAAGCACTCTATATAGTAGAAATACTCAAAGAAGAACCTAAGGAATGAACGTAGGTTTGGAAGAAGTCAAACCACAATAAATCTTTGGTATCCGGTTCAATCTCTCTATTCCTAACCTCTTTAATATTTGCATTGTTTTAATCTTTGATTAAATTGCTATATTTTGCATTATTAAAAGGTTTTCAAAAAAGTTTTTAAAATTATTATTTATTTTTAAAAGACCTAATTTACCCCCCTCTTAAGTTACCTAGTACTAACAATTGGTATCAGAACTTGGGCTCTTATTTTTGACTTAACAGTTTAAGAGTTTATATGGCAACCACTAGTATCGGATCTATCCAATCCAAAGGTCAGTCGACCAATAAACCTCTTTTGTTCAATGGAACAAACTATAATTATTGAAAAACTAGAATGAGAATCTACATTCAGGCCGTAGATTACGACATTTGGCGGGTTATCATAAATGGACCCAAAAGATCCACCAAAACTGTTGAAGGGGCTGCTGTCCTGAAACTTGAGGCTACTGGACTGAAACTGATATGAGGAAAATAAAAAAAAATGCTAAAACAATAATCTCCTATATTGCTCACTCGACCCGAATGAGTTTAATAGAATCTGTACATGTAACACCGCAAAAGAAATATAGGATAGATTCGTAGTTACCCATGAGGGTACCAATCAAGTGAAAGAGTCAAAAATCAGTCTGCTTGTGCGTAACTATGAACTATTTAAAATGAAGTATGATGAAACAATTTTTGAAATGTTTACTCGCTTCCCTGATATTATTAATGGACTAAAATCTCTTGGCAAGATTTACTCTAATACAGAAATAATAAGAAAAATTCTGAGGTGTATGCCAAAGAATTGGGAAGCTAAGGTCACGGCCATTCAAGAAGCCAAAGACCTGAATAGGATCAGCCTAGAAGAACTTCTTGGTTCTCTCATGACCCATGAGATGAACATCAAGATGGACAATGAGGAAGACAACAAAAAGAAGAAAGACATCGCCTTCAAGTCCTCAACTCATGAAGAAGAATCTGAGAAAGACTCCTTAAGTGATGAGAATGAAGACATGGCTCTCATGACAAAGAAATTTAAAAGGTTTCTTAGAAATAAGAAACAAGGAGGAAGAAAATTCTTCAAAAATGAAGGACACCGAGGAGAGCCTACCAAATTCAAAGGCGACTCAAGAAAATTCAAAAGCGACTTCAAGAAAGAAGAAATCATTTGCTATGAGTGTAAAAAGCCTGGACACGTCAAAACTGAATGTCCTCAGCTCAAAAAGTAATTCAAAAAGGGTTTCAAGAAAGCCATGATTACTGCATGGGGTGAAAGTGATGACAGCAGTTCTGAAGATGAAAAAGAGAAAAATGAAGTATCAAATCTATACCTCTTGGCAATAGAAGATGATGAGGTAATTTTTGACCCTTTTTCTTTAGATGAATTACAAAGTGCATTTGAAAATCTGCATAAAGAGTTGAGAAAAATAGGTGTAAAGAACTCTATTTTGAAAAAGTTAATTCTTTTCTTCTCAACTGAAATTGAAACTTTGAAAAATAAAAAATCTGTCTCGCTAAAACAATTTTCTATTTTAAAGGATGAAAACAAAGTTTTAAGTGAAAAAGTTGAGGATCTTACAAAAATCATTCATAAATTCACTCAAGGAAAGAACAACCTAGATAAACTTTTTGGCATACAAAAGTGTATTTTTGACAAAGCTAGAATAGGGTATAAGGTCAAGAAGAAACAAAAGTTGTTAAGTAACATTTTTATCAAGGCATCATCTAATCTTTTAAATGCCACTTGTTTTCACTGTTATGAGCATGACACATTGTCACACACTGTCCACACAGAAAACTTTTAAATAATTTTGTCAAGAAGGCTTGGGTTCCTGAAGGAATAAACACTTAAGAAACTAACACAAAAGGACCCAAGAAAATTTGAGTACCAAAAATCAAAACTTGATTCTCCTTGCAGGTATGTCTCAAATTCTCATTCAAAGAGGGGATGTGGTATCTCGATAGTGCTTGCTTAAGACACTTGACAGGCAACAAATCGATATTTGCATCTCTCAAACCAAAAGATGGCAGATTTGTGACTTTTTGAGACAATAAGAAGAGAAAAATCATAAGGATTGGTTGTATTGGTAAAATTTCTTCCCCTTCTATTGAAAATATTTTACTTGTTGATAGTTTGAAACATAACCTTCATTGTATAAGTTAACTTTGTGACAAAAGTTATAAAGTTGTGTTTGATCATGTTAAGTGTGTTATTGAAGATTCAACCAATAACAAAGTTATTTCTTGAAGGTCATAGGCATGAAAATGTTTATACATTTACTCTAAATGATCTTTTCAAAAATGACACCAAGTGCTTAGCCGCCTTGAGTGAAATAGTTGGTTATGGCATATAAGGCTTGGACATGCACACATGAACTTGATTTCTAAACTTTTGAAGAAAGAATTGGTGATTGGGTTACTCCAAATCAAATTTAAAAAAGACAAAGTATGTGATGCATGTCAACAAGGCAAACAAATTAGAAGTTCTTTTCATTTCAAAAATAAAATTTCAACTTCTAGGCCATTGCAACTATTGCACATGAACTTATTTGGTCCAACAAGGACTTTAAGCAATGGAGGCAAGAGATATGCCTTTGTTATTGTTAATGACTTTACTAGATACACTTGGGGGCTATTCTTAGCTCATAAGAATGAAGCATTTGCCTCTTTTACAAAACTGTCTCGAAGAGTTCAAAATGAATAAGGTTTTCAAATCATAAGTATTCGAAGTGATCATGATAGAGAATTTAAAAATAAAGATTTTAAAAAGTTTTGTGATGAAAATGGTATTAACCATAACTTCTCTGCTCCTAGAACCCCTCAACAAAATGGAGTTGTTGAGAGAAAAAATAGGACTTTAGAAGAAATAGCTAGAATCATGCTCTGTGAAAATAATCTACCAAGATACTTTTCGGCCGAGGCTATCAATAATGCTTGCTTTATCATAAACAGAGCTATAATACGAGCTTCTCTTAAGAAAATCCTATATGATCTATGGAATGGAAGAAAATCTAACATCAGCTGTTTTCGCACATTTGGGTGCAAGTATTTTGTTTTAAACAATAACAAAGAACTTTTGGGCAAGTTCAGCGCAAAATCTGATGAAGCTATTTTCTTAAGATATTCTATATTTAGTAAAACGTATAGAGTGTTCAACAAAAGAACCCTAGTTGTTGAAGAATCTATACATGTTATTTTTTACGAAGCTAACCTTGGTTCTTCAAATGAATTTTGTGAAGATAACTTGTTAGACATAGAAAAATGTGTTGAAGATATTTTCATCAAAGAAAAAGAAGAACCAAATCAAGAAGAAGTTTCAAATCCTCAATAAAATGCAGTCCAACAGATTGATGAATTTGCAAATTTAGAGAATTCAAAATTACCAAAAGAGTTGAGGTATGCTTATGGTCACCCGAAAGATCTTATCATCGGTGATCCATCGCAATGTATCAAAAGTCGGTCTTCTCTACATAATATTTGTGGTAATTTAGCGTTTCTTTCCCAGATTGAACCAAAACATTTTGAGGAAGCCGAAAACGATGAGTTTTGGATCTTAGCTATGCTAGAAGAGCTAAATCAATTTAAAAGAAACAAGATTTGGACTTTAGTCCCAAGACCTAAGAAACATTTCATTATCGGTACAAAATGAGTTTTTAGAGATAAAATGGATGAGAATGGAGTAGTTCTTAGGAACAAAGCTCGATTTGTAGCCCAATATTACAATCAAGAAGAAGGTATCGATTTTGATGAGATTTTTGTTCATGTGACAAGGCTTGAAGCCATTAGGATGTTGTTTTCTTTTGCATGTTTTAAAATTTTCAAACCTTATCAAATGGATGTCAAAAGTGCCTCTTTAAATGGTTTTACCTCGGAAGAAGTTTATGTGAAACAACCTTCTGGTTTTGAAAATTCAAAATTTTCAAACTATGTTTACAAATTTACCGTGACTCTTTATGATTTAAAGTAAGCACCTATAGCATGGTATGAAAGGCTTAACAAATTCTTGATTGAAAATGAGTTTTCAAGAGAAAAAATAAATACCACTCTTTTCATCAAGTCTCAAGAAAGTGATATTCTTGCTATACAAATTTATGTAGATGATATAATCTTTGGTGCAACTAACGAATTTCTTTGCAAATACTTTACTAAGTGTATGCAAGGAGAATTCGAAATGAGCATGATGGGTGAGCTCAACTATTTTCTCAGACTCCAAATTAAACAAGCTCAAGAAGAAATCTACATCAATCAAACTAAAGACACGAGGGACATATTGAAGAGATTCGACATGTTAAAGGCAGAACCCGTGGGAACTTCAATGTGTTCTACAACTAAGCTTAACAAGGATGAAGATGGCATAGCAGTGGATGAAAAGCGTTATAGATGTATGATCGGATCTCTTTTATATTTAACTTCTAGTCGTCCGTATATTATATTTAGTGTTTGCATGTGTGCTAGATTTCAATCAAATCCTAAATAATCACATGTAACCGCTATTAAGCGCATCATTCGATACCTCTTAGGTACACAAAATTTAGGATTATTTTATCCTAGAGGAATAGCTTTTGAGTTATTTGGCTATTCAGATGCTGATTTTACCAGATACAAAGTAGATATGAAAATCACAAGTGGTACTTGTCAATTCCTAGGGCACTCACTAATCCTTTGGTTCAGTAAGAAGCAGAACTTAGTGGCCTTATCTACAGCCGAGGCTGTGTACATTGCAGTTATAAGCTGTTGTGCACAAGTTCTTTAGATAGAACAACAATTAGAGGACTATGGTTTTTATTTAGATTATATTCCTATAAAATGTGATAACACTAGTGCAATTAATATATCCAAGAATCCTATTCAACACTCAAGAACCAAGCACATAGAGATTATACATCATTTTATAAGAGATCATGTACAAAAGAAAAATATCGAACTTGAATTTATAGGAACAGATTACCAGTTAGCGGATATTTTTACAAAACCTTTAAATGAAAAAAGAATATGCTATATAAGAAGAGAACTTGGTATGTTATGTGCTCCATATTCATGATCTATATGCCATACTAACCATGTCTTTTCATTGCATTTCAAAGATTTTGATGTTCTTTTTTGATATGTGAAAATGTGTCGACACTACTTGAAAAAGTGTCGACACAAATATGTGTAGTGTTGACACAAAACTGTATCGAAGTGGCACATATTGTAAATTAGAATTCTCATGCCCTTATTTTTTACTGAATCTCCAACTCTTGTTCCTCATTTCTCTTTACCTTCTCATTTATTGTAAATTATTTTTGTAAAGAGAGTGAGTGCTGTCATTAATACTCTTCATTTATTATATTTAAGGGCGAGTCACCTTTCATCCTTTGAGTGAGTGAGTAAATCTCTTCAAAGAAGAGTTCAAGAGAGATTAGAAGAGAAAAGTGAATTGTTTTCATAGGACCTTCTTGAAGCTTTGTTAGGCTTTTTAATGTGCCCATAAATATTCGGTTTACTCAAGCGAACTCTTAAAGTTGTAAAGGTTTGGAATGCGCCCGTGAAGCATTCTATATAGTAAAAATAGTCAAGGAAGAACTTGAGGAGTGGACGTAGGCTTAGAAGAAGTCGAACCACTATAAATCTTTGGTGTTCGGTTCAATCTCTCTATCCCTAATCTCTTTAATATTTACATTGCCTTAATCTTTAATTAAATTGCCATATTTTGCATTATTAAAAGGTTTTCGAAAAAGTTTTTAAAATTGTTTTTTATTTTTAAAAGACTCAATTCACCCCTCCTCTTGGGTTGCATAGTACTAACACTTCTGTTATTAAATACTTAACTCATCTCCCCACGTTAAGATTTCGATACCTACCATTTAGGTTTAATTATTGATAATTTAATTTAATCGGTATCTTTAAAATTCTTAAACCCTTTCGCTTAATTTATTTGACTACCGGATAATTTAATCTACCTACAGGGTTTTGCTCAGTCAAAACTTATAAACTTCCTTAAAGGAGTATTGTCAATGCCGAACAATCGAGACGTGAATTCCATCATAATTAATATTTACCGTATAATTAATACCGCTATCCAACTCACCAGGATTATTGACCCATAAAAGATTACACTCTCTAATGAATCAAAACAACGAATATTAAATATACGTAAATAATAATTATTTCAGGATTTAGAGCATAAGTACACATAATAACTACGGGGTGTAAATTAATTTATATAGTTGGTATAAAATTAATTACCCCAATGTGGTCCTGTTCAATACGCATAAAGTGTACTAGCATAGCGAGTCGGAACAATAGACGACATTATTATCTATATTCTGTAACTAAGACAGGCCTACTAAAATTCTGTGCTACAATCGTACCGATGGTTTGCCCAATTCCATCTAAACTGTGAACAACTTATATTCTACAAGAACCTATAATCTGGTCTTTTATGTGCAAGTCGTACTCTACACACCAGATTAAATACTGTACAGAATAAAGGACATCAATGCATAACATTAAAGAAATGTTATTACATTGATTGCTCATTAAGATTATCATAAAATGAAAAAATAATTTTATTAAAATAAAATTAAATACTAAAACCAAATAAAATTCATGATTTTTAGTATACAATCGTGACAAATTATTGAATACATGCTCTTAACTAGACATCATCAAGCATCGCGCAATGACAGTTCTATTTAGGGGCCCCACAAGAGGGTCCTTCGCATATATACTATTGTACTTGTGAGCATGCCAAGAAACATCTAACAAGATACTAGAAATTTTGAAGAGATTCCAAATACATTAAAAAATTCATATAGTCGAGTCAAAGGTGGAGTGGAGGAAGACACTCTCTCAACAAAGTCCAGTAACGACGAGCCCCCGAAATAAGAGGGTGACTCCATAATACTATCTACAAAGATTATAGAGGAATATTATGGCAAGCTAGATAGGAGAGATCAACAACTTGAGGTCCTCTAAAAGGAGTTGCCTAAACTTAAAGACTAGCTAAAGTAGCAGATTGACCAAGGTAGAATAAGTCCAGGTCGGTTACCTATAAGAAGAGAACATTGAGATATGATAATCTCTACTAAAAGAGATGAAAAGGTGACATACATTATGAGCAAAAATGCTATCCAAAGAATAATAGGTGGTCCACTACGGGCTATTGATGCGGGCAATCAAGTGGCTACAATTATAGTAATTAAGTATCAGTTAGGGTAAGAAAGATTAGTTGAATAAAGAATATGCGATAATTACACTAAGTGATGCAACTAATCCTCAAACACTTTCAATTTTCATTATGTATCATCTGTTTCCAAGAATGTGGTAGAAAACATGCCATTCTTGAAGCTTTTTTTCACGACCCAGAAACCCGCGACATGGCAAACCACACCAAAATATTCAATTATAACAATTATGCCTCTTTTATCCAAAAAAGAATCTCATTTGAAGGGTGGGTAGCTTCCACGACATGGCCCTAACCCCAATAATATAAACGAGAAGAATAAAAACAAGAAAGTTTTAAGAAAACTAAGATTTCATCAACTTCTCAAACCTAACACCCTTTTTCGATCAAAAGAATTTAATATTAAAGATACAATTTTTGAAAAGAAGACCTCCGGGGCTCCATACTGTATATAAGGATGACCCAAAAAGGAGGTAAAAAGGGATGAGCTGAACCCCTATGAAAATAGGAGCAAAACATGCATACTTCAACAAAGTATCCCAATAGACAAACTGCTCAACTGGTCTTTCAATGCTCTTAGTACTTTTTGACCTGCAGTGAGAAATTGAGAGCCCCAAAACACCGCTTGAGCAGTCCATCGAGCGGTATGGCTCTAGATCACTTTCTCAAACACCTTAATGATAATTCAATTCTCAAACAAGCTTGATCTTGAACTAAGGGTGCAAACAAGCTTTTATAAACAATTATTTTGATAAAAAAGAGGCCTTAGTAAACAATCTATAGATTTAAATCAACTCCAACACATTCAAAATATGAGAGTTTTATGAAAAACTTAATCAAACTCTCCTAAGATGATACACTCCACAACATGCATTCAACTAAAGAACAGTTTGGCATTATGGCCTTACAACATTAGTGTTAAGTACAAAAATAAAAGTATTATGCCAAGCGTTATGTGAACCAACATATTATAACACAGTTACAAAACCTCGCTTTGAACATATACAATCCTGGAATCAAAACTTAATCACATGACATGTTAAACTAAAGTTTCACAACTTCTAAAACCAAAACACGAATTCTTCTCATCCTTGAGTCAAAGAACTGCCTTATCACCTGAAAACATTGATTTTAAATAATGTGAGCCGATACTCAATAGGATTCTAACAGTCTATATGAAACATGCCAAGTATGCAACTTAACAATTCTATGTTAACTAAACCCAATCCAAAAATATCAGGTGTTCTCATGTTTAGCAATAATGATATTCCCGTCACCTAAACAAAACAACTGAGTAGTTATAAATACTCAAACGTTGCCCTCTCTACCGGACCACCTTAAGGCACTAATAAGCAACCCACAAGTTTTACAACTACCAAGATAATTATTATCAAACAATAACACATCGAATATATTCCATTTTTACACACATTGTACACTTTTTGGTATTTCACCGAAGGAAAAATATCTAACCCAATTATGTACTATTTTATGGTCTTTCACCGCAGGAAAAGTACCTAACAAATTATGCACACTTTTATACTCACACCGAAGGGTAGGGAACCCCTATACTCTTTTATGAGATTAACCGAAGGGTAGGGCACCCATCTTGTGCAAGTTTCTGATCCTTCACCATGGAGCTATTTGAACCCAAATTAATTTCATAATCATCTCAATACATATGTACAACATATCATCAATATTATTGGTCCCTCAATCATTACTATAGTTTCACCTAATCACACATGTATTCGCTACATGACCACAATTAATTATCATAATAATCATCAATCACATTGTTCCATCGACCATTATTACGGTCTTCACCCTCAATTATCTCAATTTTCATAATTGTGATACCCGATGTCAATTTAAATGAAAAATGCCAATTTATCCAAAACAACATGGTTTTCGTCCAAAACCCAATTCATGTATATTTTTCCCAAATATAAACAACACCATATATTCTTTATTTAAAAACTCAAATCAAAGTACAATTTAACCCCACATTTCAATCCAGTATTCTCAAATAATGCAAAATTCCAAGATTTCATAGCTAAAAGCTCAAATTAAACTCATTTAAACCTCCAATCACCATTCTCACTCTATAAACCCAAATTTAACCCAACAAACACCACCCATCCAAGCTAGGGTTTCAACCCACATACAATTTATAACTAAAACATGAAATAGAATGTAATTAATTTCATATTCATCATAAAGAATCATAGAGGAGTAGGAATCCTACCACTTTAAGCTAAAACTCAACGCCGTAGCCTCCTGCGGAACCCCGAAATCGTTAAAATTGAATTCCACTCAGATGGATACGAAGCCCTCATCGAGTAGATCAACTTTCATTCTCGTGGCGTTGCGAGAATTCAACTTACCACACCCTTATCAACCCTCGACAGATCGCTCGAGCGGTTTAAGGACCGCTCGGTCGGTCCTAGGACTACTCGATCGGTCTTGACTAAAAAGCGCTTATCTCAAAATGAAACACCCAAACGCGAGTTACTGGGCCCGCTGGCCACCACTCACATGGTAATTCACATACGTTAAGCACTTTATAATCAACCCAAGTCACTTAATCAACACATCATTTTATTTATTACCGAAAAAAAAGCGGGGTCTCACACTTTTGTCCATTAAAAAAGGGATAACCATTTGCCTTAAAGATTGTGAACCATAGTAAACATGACTTTGAATCACGCATGTTCTTTTGATAGGAGTTAAATTCCATAGTTAGTTTGCGCAATCTAGTCAAAGAGGTGACATCATATTTGTTGGATCCTTTCACATTTCAAAAGCAGGTTAACACTACTAAATACAATAATAAGATATTTTTGCATGTTTCTTAGCATCACATAGAACTCACAATGGTTCTTATTATCGCGTTTGGGATCTTTAGAGAGACCTGTACATGTGCGCGTGTTACATTTTGGGGGGACCCAAGAAGATCTATAGTTTGAATGTGTAAGGACCCGGTTCCTTGTCATTTAAAAGGATTAATTAAAACTTGTTACGACGTATTCAGTGAAATATGATTGAATGTTTAATTGTGAGAAAGAATTAATTCAATGATGTTTATGATTGTTGATAATAATTGTATGTTTGTCTATGCATGAAAATAATTATTGTGGGTTGATTGGACGAGCCTTGGGGCGTTAGAACAAAATTGAAAAACTATATGTATTTTCTTTCCTTGGAGTACCTTCCAGTGAGAGACAGATCGATCAGCCTAAAAAACGATCGATCGGTCTATGAAAGATGAGAATTTTAAGTTCAGGAATGAGCTCTCT